>WJEZ01000155.1:0-41888 GCA_009869925.1 Thalassaphorura encarpata
CTCAGTTCCTTGAAGCTTCAATTTAATTCCAAACCTGGGTTGACTGCTTTTATTCGGCCCAGAAGACCCAATCATTCTTATTACGAAATTCTAATGAGTAATGAGTTCAGCTCAGCTCAGCTGCTTGGTTTTTGTTTGGTTTAGCTCAAGGGCCCAGCTGCAATGAAAAGCTTGAGTATGACTTCGAGTGACATGAATCGAATATTGAATCTGCATAATGTATAAATAAGTTTCTGATTTAAATTTACGGCAGGCACACCTAGAAAAAATCTGAATCATGCATATGCCGCTGGTTCGTAGACTACGCCGGAATTATAATATTTAGAGTGATTTCTATGTGCTAATAATAAGGATTACGAGGTGTTGAGAATATATTTCGCAGAGATTGTAAATAAATATTTGCAGTACGTACCGGTCTGGCATCTTGGCAATAGCAAAGTGAGAATGAAAATAGAGTTTACTATAAAGTTCAATACAAATATTGAACAAGTTATTAATAGTAGTAGTAGTAGTAGTAGTAGTAGTAGTAATGGTTACATTCAAATGAGAAATGATTTGTCTTCGTTATAGATATGGGTTAATAAAAGTGACGTTACTTGAATGATTTGAAGTTTTTTGAGCAAACAAAGAAGTAATGTTATCTAAAAATTCTGATTTTCAGATCAGTTTGAGTTAATACAACTTTGGCCTCTAGGAAAAATATGTTCCTTCAGCATAGATCCAAATTCAAACAATAGGTTACATCGAACACTGGACACTAACTGTAAATTTTCAACTGTTTAGCTTGACTGTATACAAAAATACTAGACGCACTTCAAGCTCATATATTAGCCTGGAAGTGTTTTCATAAAGTTTGTGATTTTGGTAACTTTATAGCGTGTATTTTATATCCGATGTTGTGTCAATCCTATTCGATTTATCCGATGTATATATGTACGTATATGACAATGTATTATATTGTAGTACTAACCTTCTGCTAGCAATTAATGTTGCATAAGATAAGGTACACAGGCCAAGAGTCTCAAACATGCGTTAATTGCAAATGAGGATCTCTACCGTTTTTGCTCCATTAGATCATTTCTTTTCCTGTGTACTCAGCAAAACCAATTTGCTCACCTTGAATCCCCAAATCCTTAGCCATAGCCTTGACATTGCATAAACATTTATCAATCGCATCTCTTGTGCTGAGAGCTGATTCTGATTAGTTGTTCCTTTAAATGCGTTGTGCTAATGTACTCATGTTAGCACGTCTTCCCGTTATGCAATTGCATGCACAATACAATACGTTTAGCAGATGTAATAATTGCTTTTAGAAGTCCACGTGCCCCAAAACAAGAAGCCTGGTCTGGGCCATCTCCATCCCAGCTGTAAAGCAAAATTAGGTAAAGAAGTTGAGCTAAAGCAATGTGATTAAAATATAAAACGTGTAGTGTAGCGGAGGGCTAGACACATAATAGATCATTTATCTTTTTTATGCCTAGGCTAGGACCGACTGACGGATGGACGGATGGACGAACCAGGTGAATTAGAAGTACTAGGCAATTAAATAACTTCCGGGTATGTGCCATGCACGTACTTTTTCTACTTCCCTTATGGCATAGCAGTGCATGTGCAGTGCAATACGGGTGAACAAAAGGAACTAGGCGTTCTTGAGTACATCCACTAACATATTCTAATTTACCCTTTTCGCGTCCACAATCCATCTTCTTTTTACTAATTCTAATTACACGCAAAGTAACGTAACTTGAGTCTTGGCGTATTTAAGCCGTCTCATCTGCATTACGGTTAATTCTTTTGTATTTTCAATTTGTATGGGTTTTGACTTTGGCATGGCGTGCAAAAAATCCAAATTGCTTTGTCTGTGTATGCCAAATGGGTATGGGCAAAAAGTTATACAACACGAAGGACTAGTTGAATTGATGTACTGTAAGTGGAAAAAGATGAGCTAGAATGATAAAAAATAATTTGCAAATGTAAGCGGAAAGTCAAGTGCCAAGCCAAGGGAGAATTATCAGCTGTAGATCTCGGCTGACGCTGAATTTTGCGGGTGAGCTCTGGTCTGGAAGCCCAAGGACACAACAATACTACAAGACATTAATATGCAAGAACAGGAGAGATGAGCGCGGTCTTTTGGCCGATCCCATATGTTCAAGTACGTATTGTTTTCATTGTTAAGCTCACGCTAGTATTATGCTAATGAAAATGGAAAGAAATGGCCTTGTCTTCTGTGTTGTTTTGTTAGTGGACAAATGGGCCCATCTCAATATCTTAGCTAGGACGTGGAAAACTTACCGATATGAGTAATCCTATAGTCGTAGCCTCAACACGTTATGGAAGTTCTTGGAAAAACTGTAGGGAATCTGAATAAAAATATGAGTAGCCATCATGTCATGATGATGTGAGAAGGTTGATTGAAATATTACAGTAATTAATTTTAAAATGATCTACTTGATCAAAGGACTATAACGGCATCTCTATCTTTAATTACTTCTCAGGATTGTGCATCATTTTTACTACTTCTCTCAAAATTTAAAAACTTTTGTATTAAGTTTTTATTTGGATAAATTTCAAATAATTGTAGTGCATTTGAAAGTGTTTTAAAATCTAACCCAGTTCTTATTACTTTCTTAAAATTTTGCTTTTTTTATTACATTTTTTCTTTCATGTTACAAAGAAATAATACTGTAATTATACATGATTTGCGTTAATCAATAATCATATGTGCAATAAGAACAATAATGGCTTATGAGCTATTCCTTCACTTAAGGCAAGAATTAGAGAAAAATTTGTGTTTAATGTGCTTTTTTAATAAATATTTTAAAATCTCTAATAATTTTAGAAAGCAATGATTAGTTGTGACGTTAGAGAGGTCGGTTCGTTCGTGTTCGTGCACTTTAGGTCGAGGTTCTATCGTTTCCATAAGTTTGTAAAGCGAATTCATCTGCGCTGCGTCGCGTTTCCCTAAATTACTAACTAATTAATATCATGGTAAGTAATAATAATACAGTTAGAATTCACATTAGTAGTAGAAGTAGTAAAAGATGCAAGTTCACAATTCACAGCACAGCATTTGTAGCAATAGCATTTTAGGCGCTCAAAAATGTAGTATAAATATTTTGTGCTTTTAAAGGCAATTTAATTACATTAATCAATTCCAAACTCCTAATTGAGTTTGAGTTCTTTGCGAAAGCAAACCTAACTAACTAACTTTGCACTCACACTCTGGTCTGGCTTGTACGTACACATGCATAATTTCGGTCGTTTCGTTTCTTTCATTAGTAAACATGAACATGACAGACTCGCATGCAAATAAAAACATTGCATGAGCATGGGTTAGCTCAAATTTGAAGTGAGCTTAAGATAATAATAATAATGTACCGTCGAATCAACTTTTAACAAGGGAACAGTTTCAACTAGAAAGGCACGGATGAAAGCTCAAGCTCAGGTTTGCTTTGCATTAGTAATTGCAGGACTGGATCGATCGCTTAGCTTAAAAGGTCAAAACTTGGTCTTTGCCTAAACCTGCGCAATTCACCTAAACCCGGGACTAACAGTTAAAATTGTTCCCTTCAAAAGTGTTTGAAAAATTGCACATACACGTGGAAGTTTTCAAAAAATCCAAAGCACCATTGAATACTTCCAAAAATCCAAATTCCATTTCCACAATCCACGTTATCTGTATGTAAATTTGGGCTTGACATTAATTTAAATGAGGTTTCAAACTTCAATATTGTTGCCAACATTCCCAGAATCTTCCTTGTAAATGACATTTCCACTTTTACTTTTGCAGAGCCGTCGATTAATGTATTTGTTCAGCTTTTCTTCTTCGCTCTTGTTGTAAATCCTGTGGAGGACAAGGAGAAATACGCCAATGATGAGGCAAATAATACAAGTCCCGATCAGCTCTGTCACTTCTGCCCAATCAATGGAATTTGCATTGTTCTGATTGTAGAGAGTGATCATGGAGCTGAGGAATAGGAGGATACTGATGAACAAAAATATCAACCCAATATGAAAGGATGTAATTGTTCCAATACTCTGAAAAAAGTTGTAAAATACATTAGCCATAAGTGTCTAAGGGTTAATTCTTCAATTTTCTTAATTTTAGTTGAGGATTTACCTTGGTAGAGTTGAGCGTTTCCCCAACATCGTCTTCTGGCCCCTCCTCAATTGTCGTTTGTCTTTTGTGCTTGGACTTGTATTTTTTGACATACTGCTCACGGCGTTTCCTTTGTCTTTTGATAGCTAATGCTGAATGGACACTTATGCCGTGCATTTTACAACAGAATTTTGAAACCGAATGGTCAAGAGTATTTTGCGAAGTTTGATAATTCTCTTTTTACAAAATTAGAAGCAACATTAATGAGAGTAACAAAGATTGGTCCTTCTTTGTAGTCAAAATTTAAGTCAGTGTACGAGGAAGTGTATGTATCAAAAATCCCTGGAAGCGAATGTTACGTCGTCGTCTTTTTGGCTTTCCACATTCGAATGAGACCTATACGTTTTTGTTTGGTGCAGGCAGAAATGGCGAAGAAAATTTCTCATGCGTCAATCAATAATCGCAGTGTCTGTGTACAACTAATCCAATACCCAGTGTGTACAATGCTTATGCCATGCTGCTGCGGTGTAGTAGCAGAGCGAAAGCGAAGCTCATAAACCCAACTTTCGCCAACTTTCTTTCTTGACGCCAGCGCAGCCCAGCATGGAGAGAGCATGGATTGACTGCATAATTATAGTTTAGCCAGCCTCAAGAACAAAGTAAAGAGTTCGGGCGGGTAAAACCATACCATATGGTCTTGGTCTTGGTCTCGCCAAACCTTGCGTCGCTAACTTCACNAACCATACCATATGGTCTTGGTCTCGCCAAACCTTGCGTCGCTAACTTCACCCGATTTATTATAAATTTGGCTTTCTCTGTCCTTTATTTATTCAGGATAGGACACAAAACCCGCCCAGCGTCCTCCTCTCCGGTTATGAATATTTTTTCCTTTCTTGCATTTTCTTCCATATGGTCATTATTCACTCTCGCTGCGCACTAGGCTAGTATGACTTGCCGTGAGATTTCTATTTAGCATTCAAAAAATTCCAGTATTGTCGGATCAAAAGTGTCTGCGCCATCTCAAATTCGCCTACCTCCATTTGGCACAGTTCCTTAATTCTTCACGATTTTTTGTGGAATATGGTTGATATTTTTTTTAATTATGTCACAATGACAGCTATATTAAAAATTCGCTTAAACTTGTCTTTCATTGAAAATCTCTAACGGAGTCGCTTTACTATACTGTAAAGCTTAAATAATTCAGCTGATTTTAATTACACAAATGTTCCCAAAACTAATTCAAGAAGCTTAAATTTAAAAACTGAACGCAAAATCAGAGACAATTTAATATGCATTGGGTGATAATCCAAATGATATAATTTAATTTCCACATTCTTGTTAATTTTAGTGCTGTTAATTACATGATTCTAAGTTGAATTTCAAATAAAATACCACTAGCTCCCTGGAAGCCTATGTTTTTGTACAATTAGCGTTTCATTCTTCAGTTCGCGAATATTTATTTTTGCCTGTCAATAGACGGGCAATTAATTAAACCAAAAGATAATTCCGAGTATAAGACTGACTAGTCTGCTTTTGTTCGCGAAGAGAGTTAAGCAAAAATGTTCATTCTGCTCATTTCGCGTAAAAATTTCCTCTTCTTACCAGACTTTATGAATTTACTCGATGAACTTTAGACATTATCAACACTCTTATTTAGAGAAAGAATTTCTATAAGATTTTTATCACCAAATGTTAGGATGTTAAATGCTAATATATTTTTAATTGATTATAGCGAGCGAGAGATTGAAGGTCGACATAATTATGAAAAGTTTGGACAAATGGTGTAGATTTATGACAAGGTATACTTGCTCGTCCCCATAACCAAATAATTGTTTTGTATTGGAACGTAATTCATTATAAATTTTCGAGGGCAAGAAAAATTATTAGTAAAGGTTACTTTTTACTAAATCCCTGAAAACCTCTCTCAATTTCTTGGTTTTATGATGTAGTTCACATCGAGTAAAAGTAAAACTGGTGATTGTAGGAAATTTATAAGATGTCAGATCAAATTCTCGTATCAAGAATCAAATCAATATTACGGAATACAGCAATAATCCAAGTACCTTAAGAATCGACGTATGTCAGAATTCTAGTAGATAACATGTATCAACATGAACATGATTAGTGTACTTTCAAAGATCCACAATTCACGATTTTCCAGATTTGGCATCTGGGCTATCGTCTAGTACAGAACAATGAATTTTAAAACATATAATAGAGGTTTAACAGTCGGATTTTTACCTCACAAATAATAATTTCACTCGTTTTTCATTCCAAAAGAAACAAGCAAAAATGGAGCGAGAATAATCAAATTCCATGCATATAAATCGCAGAGTGCAAAATAGTGTACTAAGCTGCACGTTGCATTCTTTTATGGATTCTCCACATTTCCGCTATATTCGATTCCGTTCCTTCAAGCGTAGAACAAAAAGAACCAAATTGATGAAGTGCCATAGTGGGTGAAAGTGAAAGAAAAAAGCAGAGCAGAGGATGCACAGAATGTTTGCCAATTTTGGTTTTGGCACAGGAAGGTGTACATCAAAAGAGGCATTTGGATTTGCATTGGCTTATTCCATTGCTTTATAGAAGCACTCCCTGCCTCTACGATGTGATCTCTGAGTAGTTTTCAACCAGTTTGTAAATGCAATTTATTTTATTTTATCCTTACTCTAGTCTAACCTAACACTATGACTATGGGCGGACCGAGTAAAGAATAAAAAGGATGTCTGCTTTAGTTATAATGGATGTGTCGTGTACATACATTTTCATCTTTACAGGGCTTGGCTTGGCAGTAGTGGAGTCAGTGGTTTCATGCAGACACTCATTTAAAACTAAGAAATTCATGACCATAATGATGTAGAGATGCAATTTTGGAGTCAGTAATTTGGTGAACGGAAGTTATTGTCGACTCGTGCGAAAATATTTGCATGTCTTGAATTCATAAAGAACTACCACACTGCCTTAATTTCATTGTTTGCTCCGTATTTTTGTATTTACATGGTGAGAATGTAACGGGGCACGATGCTCGTTTTGCTCTTCTTATTATTAAACACGTGTGTGATCTTATAATGAAGCTAGCTTTATAGGTGACCGATTTTTACAATTTGCGAATTTGAATGTGCAATTTATAGAAGATCAAGAGATTTCTTACATTTTTGAGGGGATTGAACTTATCTCTCCACCAGTATGGCCCCGGCCACTTATATAGATAGAACTAATGCAACGGAAATTCGAAAATTATATGAAGCCCGAGAACAAACACTACTGCGAAATGTCCAGGAATATCAAAATAAAAATATTCAAAGTTGTCACACTTGCAGAGTGACATTGTTTATCATGTCTTGTGTTCGTCAAGTGCGATTCACTGCACTTGTCTTAATTACAATCTAAGTTTCCCTTTGGATCGAAATACAGATCATATACTAAAATCAATGACTCAGGTCACGTTGCTGACTTAAGACAAGGAATTGTATTGATCTGAGGGATTGATATAATATCAAAACAAACATTCTGCTTTGGATTACAACAACAAGACGCGTTAAAAACTGTCATTGGACTATTGTATGAATTGCTAGCTATTTAATCAAGAGGTTGCCGTTAAATGCATATAGATGTTCAATGTTCAAGTACCAATCATTCCGTCCTTTAACCCTAAACTGCATATTTGATGAATTTGCCTCAATTAAAATCTAGGAAAGGAACTAATTGACAGAACTGGAAACGTAAATGATGCATTACTTTTGATTAAAATATTCTTGTTTTCACAAGTGAAAAATTCAATTCACTTCTTTTGGAAAATGTATTCTTAAAAGTGTTTAGGCTCGGCATGCTTGAGAAATATTTTTTTGACGTTGCGTTTTGAAAGACAAATAGTTTCTTATCTCGAAATCTTTTGTAAATGTCTTATGGATTGGGATGCCCGACTTTGCCCACAACAACGAAAAATTATTCTCCTTGTATTGACAATTGCACATCACATCACATGTGGCCTCACCAAATCTTTAAAAATTGCAATATTTCCAAATCTAACGGAAGTAAATATTCGAAGCGGTCATTGTAAAACTGGTTATTTATATAAATAAGTGACCGTGTCTTGAAACTCTGAGGCGGAATTAAATCAAATATCAATCGCAAGTTTGTTATTAAACTAAAAAATTCTCTACAAATTATTAACAAGCCTATTTATCGCTTTATTTTTGGAAACTATTACACTAGTGTTCAAAACTCCAGTAACATTCCACACGAACTATTTTGCAGATGATGATGACAATTTTCCCCTTATGTAATGATATGTATTATTCAGTTTAGCCTTTATTTTGTAAAATTATATTTTTAAATCAAGTTGAAACGACAAAACGTTACGTTTTAAAATTAAATATCCTGCACGAAACGTGTTATGGTTTGTGTTTGTATCGGTTTGCCTTGCCTGAGGCTGAAAGGGTGCAGAGCAGAGCACAGGACAGGATAGACCCATTTCAGAGTCGTGGATCTCCTCAGTCACTCGTTAGATTTCAAAGGGAGCAGACGTGCCGTCGTTGGTTCTCTCTTCCTTTGTTATTGTCTACTGGATTTGACAGGTCTGGACACAAACAGGACTGTACTGACTGTGGTTTTGTCCTCATGGATTATAATTACAAGAAAATAGTTTGGTGATAAGAGCTGTGCTGTGGGAATTGGAAGCTCAATTTCTTGAAGAATTGAACTAGTGAGGGACAATAACAAATCAAGCAAGGATTTTGGGACAACATGCTTGTGTCAAAAGCTAAAGTGAAGTGCAGTTGAAATTATCGGTGGAAATTGTAAATCGGATTCATAACAAATATCCGGATTTTGGATTTCACTTCAAAGGCAAGGCAAGTGAATTTGGATCAATTATTTTTGAAACATGACATATCGCACTTATACTTTATACACACCTCTCTAAAAATATGTACTTATGGGTTGTGGACCTGGACCACGACAATTTTGAATCTTAGGTGAACCTGTTACTAATAATTTTAAAGTAGACTAATTTCTGTATTCTTGAAAGGACGTTGTGTTCAGAAGTACATAAAATTCTTCCAATATTAAAATTACAGAAATTACAGCCTACCGAACCTTTCCTGTGCATAGTTATGGTCAGGCCACCGGATTGTTGGCAGTTTTCCACACTAGTACAATAAAGTAATTATGAAAATTAAAAGCACAAAGGAACTACACGTAGACACAATCGTCATATCATATCATAATTTTGCAATATTAGAGGTGGTGCACCGTAGCTATATTGTTAGGTTTTTTTGAATAACTGTGTAATAGTGACTCAACTCACGAGTTGCATTAAATTACATTATATTACATTTTACCGCATTGAACGGTGACGGTGGGAATGGTCAGGATAACATAGGAAGCCGGAAATGAAGCAAGTTTTAGGAAAGAAAGATTTGTGTATCTATCTGTCTTGGCTACTGACCGGACTGGCTGCTAACCCAGTAAAATAAAAGTGTGATTGCATGCCATGTGGATGTAGACCAACCAAAGTTAAAAGAATGTTGCATGGTTGAGAGTGGTCAACGTTATTTTGTAACGTTAATGTCTCTAGTAAATCATCAATAATGTGAAAGGGAATCAAATCCTAAAGTGCTGCTGCTGTGCAGTGTGCAGTCAGGCAGTCAAACATGATGTGGATTCGAATGGATTTTATGTGAGGGAGGACATTTCCAAAATTGTTACATACAGCTGCAGATGTTCATTTTAGTTGTGTGTGGTTTGGCTTGATTCACTACAACAATAAAGGAACCACACAGTGTCCCATTTTAGATTAACTATGTTCATGGCATGTCGTTAGCTAAATGTGGATTTGTAGTTCTCCAGGTTTGTGGACCGGACCAGTAATTCAAACTAAACTGAACTGTTAGTTTCTTCTTATGAAAAATTTTGACTTTGAACTGTATAGCTACACTTACACTTTCCCAGGGGCCAGAGTGTTCCACTTGATTGAATTATAAAAATTACATTTTGATTCATGTGATTGTCTGGAGTCCTGTAGCTACTGTCATTGCCATTGCCGTTGGGACTTGTAGTGGGGCTTGGAACCCATTGCCATTTGCTATTGAGTACTATTTGCATACGATCAAGGAGAGGAAAGTGTTGAACATATTGAATTGGATTAGATTGACTGACAAACTCACAAGCTTTCACGGGGAATAAGTTTGAAGGACATGAAAGAGGAATAGGAATTGGAAAGCTTGGTGCATGCTAGTGCAGCTATATCTAGTAACGTTGATGCTATTGGGACTGACTTTGAGAATTGAAGTGATTGAGTTTGACGAGGAAAGTGAGGGAGAGAAGGGAAGAATGAACATTTTCTTCTTCTTCATTCTTTTCTTCCCTTGTTGATCTTTTTATCCGAATGATGTATGAGTCCCAGTGGAACTCCCCTTCTTTCTCAACTCAAAGTTCAATCCCTTACACTTAATCCAAATGCGACCAATCTGCTATGGCTAAGGCAGTGCGAGTGCATTATGTGATAATCGTAAAGAGTCTCGGACGGACAGACGTAGACGTGCAACATGGAAAAGGATCGAATTGAATTTCTTTTGTGTGAATTATTTGCGGATTCGGATTGCATTTAGTCACGCTTGACGCTTTCTCTTCGTCCATCGTATTTGTACTCTACTTACGAAACGAACGAAGGTTGGCAACAATTTTTCTTTGTGTGTATAAAGGGCGGGAACGAAACATGGGAGCAGAAAAACTAGTCAGTAGTCATGCAAATGGGAGTGGAAAAAGTGCCAAGTGGGATGCGATGCGGAAAAGTTTTCTTCGGTCTGCTAAGGTCGGTCTAGGAGAAAGCCCGCCTAGCCTAGGCCTAATGTGACTCGACTGAGTTCAGTACGTACGCGTACGAGACGAGTGCACTAGCACTACCCGCTATTTGATGAGAGAGATACAGTTTGCAATGTTCTCCCTGCTCAATAAAATAAAATGAGTCACCGGAAACTTTTTCATTACGCACTGGCACTACAAATGCTCGGACTCGATTTTAGGTCCTGTCAATTCGAATTCGGGGGCAAGCAGGCAGGCGGGCGGGACGCGGGAGTGAAAGCGATTGAAGGATAGTACAGTATAGTAGTTTATAAATTATCTTCAGAGCATCATTCTAGGCTTGTGTTGTGTCTGGTATGGACTGTTATCTAAATTATACGAATGAGGTTTTAGGGGAGGATTAGAATTGAATGTGATGACTTAATATGTCGAATGAGGGGATTTGATTGAGTCCAATTTCCCCGGTCTTTATGCAAATTGTACGTGGACGAGGGATTAAAATTACACGAATGGATTTAAAAGGGTCTCAGGTTGATATGAATTGGAATTAATTGGATTGGCATTTAGGCTAAATGAAATGTTGGTAAATTTAAAAACCCACATGTCCGATATTACACAATGAATTTTTGTCGTGAGAGCATGAGCATGAAGTTTTCACACTGTCGTGTCAAGAAAAGTGACACTTGGATATGTTGCTCAAATAGTGCCAGAGGTGATGGCGGTGTGATGTCAATGCGAGTGCCGGGAATGATAAGGTAGTAAATATTTTATGGTTGGTGGAATAGTCGGGGACGCCGTGGAATTATCTACTTTAGTTCTTTTGAAAAGCTTTTTGAGAACTCCGACGATTTCAACTCAGTCAGTCAGCCTGTTCCTGTTCCTTGAGACGAAACTCCCTTGCCATGCCTTCACGACTTCTTTTATCGTCTAGAGTTAGGTTGACACTTGACTGAAGCCAAGTTTCTCCCTTCGTTTATCTTTTAAAACTCTGGAAAAGTTGTACTAATTACAAAGTTTCCTTAAGTAAATAGGTTTTTGACGAGGTGAAGTAATCTACTTTGCAGCACACCCCACTTTCTTACCCAAATCGAAGAATTTCACTTTGTATTACTCTAATGGATGAGTCGAATAATTCTACTTAGTTTTTTGAGATATTTTAATTATATTTGAAGTAAATCACGTTTTAGGAATTTATTCAATTCATTGGTGAGTGTCAGACAGGATTAACTTGCATCAAGGGAATAACATCCTGTTAGATTTTAATATTGTAATAAGAAATAAAATTCTAAAAAAAGTGTAGTGCGATGAGATGGAAAGTCCTTGCTAATATTTGTGTAATTTTATTACACAGGGTACAAAACGAGTCACAACTCATTTAGCCGTTTGCTTGGAAGAAGATGGACTGATCAGTTTATTAAATGGATTACTGATTATGACGCTTTAAATCACCCATCATTTGTCATCGCTTCCTTTTTCATCTCGGGCTGTTGAACTGTGAACGAGAAGGTCCATTCGGCTCCAGGAGAAGATGAGACTATTTTGGACGGATGGACGGACGGATCGGTGAAATTGTTTTTGGTTGAGATATAGAGATTGAATCCGGTCCAGTCCAGGGTTGTATGTATCATCCTCCACATATACATCACGACATTGTGTGTGCAAAGTGAAGTGTACTACGGAACTACATGAGTGTGTGTACGGATGAATGGATAGTGTAAAATCCTCAGGCGGCAGCGACAGTGATACTGTAACTGAGGGAGAAAAAGTGAAGCGAGCGGAAGAATCCATTATCATCTATCAATTTGCTCAAAGACTCGAAAAGAACGGATGGAACCGTATAGTCCCTTCTCGGTTGGATATTCTGTGAAGATAGGAAAAGAAGGAAACAGTTTTTTGGTGACTTTCATCTCCCTGTGAAAAAATAATCCACTGGCGCAATTCGCATGGCAAAGCAACTTTTTTCATTAGCCTTCTTTGATGTGACCCGGAGAATAAGCTTAGGAATTTTTGCAGGTTAGGGGCAGGATATCGATTCCCACTGTTTTTCTAGAAGGAAACAGTTTTTTGGTGACTTTCATCTCCCTGTGAAAAAATAGTCCACTGACGCAATTCGCATGGCAAAGCAACTTTTTTCATTAGCCTTCTTTGATGTGACCCGGAGAATAAGCTTAGGAATTTTTGCAGGTTAGGGGCAGGATATCGATTCCCACTGTTTTTCTTAATTTGAGTTTGTAAAAAATAAAATTAGAGTCAATGTGGGGTCTGGCCCTTAGCCCGACGAATTGTTTAGATTATTATGAGAGTGATGCATAATCCTAGAAGTGGTGGAGCAGCAGACCCACCGGGTATCAGCGGGTGCGACGCAAGTTTTGAAAAAGTTTTAGCAGAAGTGCATAATGTGCCGGATGTGAATGTGAATGTGAATGGCAATGTAAATGTTATAAGTGGTGGAAAAGCATTAGGGGATAGTGAAGTGCGAAGGATCCCAATTGTTGAATCTGGTCCTGCGTCTGAAGGAATATCAACAACTACGAGTCTCTTTGGGCCAGATAATAGTGGAGGAGTGGTGGTTGGGATTGGGATTGGGCCGAATAACGGAATTCCCGTACAGCAGCAGCAGCAACAGCTTAAGAAGAAGAAGAGCTATACGAATGCGAATGTGAATACAACTGGCTCTGCTGTTACTACTTCTTCATCTCAAATCGCACACACTGCGTTTGTCCCACAGCCAGGAGCAGGAGACTACGTTACGATCAACAATACAGCCAAGTGCAACGGCGGATCTTGTTCTTGCTCTGCAGCAGCGACGCCTACGTCTGCGACCCACGGCCTAGTTCCCCACTCTGAGCTTCATCAGCCACAGCAACAGATCAATGACATTAGTCGCGTTGGAGTATACAATGGGATTTTCCTCGTGGATGGTTTAGGTCACGGCGTTAGGATTGAAAGACAAACGACACAACAAACGGGAGGGTTGATGAGCATGGCAGAAGGCGGGCATTATGAGTATGGACTTCCGGAACAAGCCTCAGGGTATGGGCTCAGAGATCGTGAGCGACAATTTTACCCTACGTCTACTACGACTGTAATGCCAACAACACCTCAGCATCAGCACCAACCACAATTACACAACGGAGAACAGAATCCAGTTTGTATCCGAATTGATGCAGGGACTTGCATGAGTCCCTTGGTGCATAGTAATCCGGACACGTCCCGGTTTTGTGTCGGGGTCACTTGTCCGAGTCAGTCGTCTTATTTTCCAGGACAAACTCCAGAAGCAGGAGGGGCAGTAATTCCGGTTATCCCTGGTTGTAGTAGTACTAGCCCAGGAGCACTCGTGCCAAAACCTACGAATCGAAATAGCGTCACGCTCCCAGTTCCATCACCACCGCTACCACAAGGGAATTTGAGCATTTCTTCCACAGTCCCCCTTCCTTCTTCTCCTGGATTAAATGTCACTGGAATTGCTCTTGGAATTGGAAGTGAGAGGGGAAGCCCAAATATTATGAGTCCAACACTAAATCCAAGGCAGAGCAGCGTGAGCCTTATGGAAAGAACATTAATCTCTACAGAGGCCCAGACTGAGGATTTACCCGCCGCTACGGCTGATAATGCTTTGACATCGCTTCCGCCTCCCCCTCCACCATCTAGAAACCGAGAGCAGAGGAAACGGGAAAGGAGGGAACGCAGGAGGGCTGATAGGAGTCAGAGTCAAAATCAGAATCAGAATTTTCATCGGAGCAATGGTGAGCCAGGCCCATCTAGAATGCCCGGTCATCGATTCTCCTCTGCAACTCCAGAACCTGGAAATGGAAATTATAACAATAATGTCATCTATGCAAATACAAATATTACTCAATTTGGGGAACAACAGCAGTCAATGCATTTGCAACCGAATGGTCGTAATAGTCAGGCTTTTACTGAGGGTGGGTCTAATAGTTGTCATGGCCAAGGTCAACTTGGTCTTCCAGATCTTCTTAACTCACATTTGCCTCCGCCATATTCCACACTCCCACAAACTTGTGAGAGACGTGTTGTGCTTGGAAATGTGCCATTACATGCCCAACCAGTAGGGTCAATCCCAGGTCATCCTCACCCGCTTCCTCATCAACTTCCTCACCCAGTTTTGCAAATGCCCGGAATGCCACCCATGCCAGGATTTCCTCCTGGAGGACCACCCATGCTCCCACCCCCACAACCGATTCTTGGTCCAGGGCCTCCTACCCCTGGTGGCGTTTGTATGGCATCCCCGGCTCAACCCGTTCGCTATCATTTTGCTCCAACGGCAAGAGCCAGCAGAAGGTCAGTCTCATAATTTTCACTCACTTAATTATGATAATTAAATTGGCCATGGGAATTGTCTATATATAGTGTTATTTATATAAGGAAGGTTGTTTATTGGTTATGAGTGAATCGTGCGAGTGAGATTGTGATTTGTATGTATGCGAGGTTTGATAATGTTGACAGAGGACGTGATTGGGAGACCCTGTATTTGTATTTACTTTTATAACTGTGTGAAGATTTAGGGATTTCACAATAACCCTGTACCATTGTTTGGTTCCTTCCTTTGGCAATGCAATGCAATGCCTAATTTTTGTTTGCTCATGGCAAATTTTAAAGCATAAAGTGAGCAAATAATCATAACTGATGCAGCTGCTGCTGCAGCGGAGTGAAGTGAGCATAAATTTATTTATAGGAGAAGGATAAACTTAACTAACAAGGAATCAAATAGCCAGAACCTTCAAAATTAATTCACACAACATAGGCTCTTTCTTTTTCTTGGCTGATTATTTTCCCAGTAAGCCAACGTCATAACATAAGGGAACGCGAATTTTGCGATTGTTTTCCTCGTCATGCAATTTAAAACCTTGTTTCCGTCTCCATTACACTTCAATTGCACCTTGAGATTTTCTGTCGGCCTCATATTCCACTCCTCTTTAGTAGGATTATGTAATGAAATCATGTTGTCTTGTTTGTCTACCCTGGCCTTCCAAAGTGGGTTGCTTCTATAATTTCAAATCAAATTCTTTGTGGGTAATTCTTTAACAAACTTACCAATACAGATGATTTGAATTATCTGCTCACATGTATTTTTTATTTGACTACTTTTAAAAATCTCTGCAGGAATGGTGCTCAAATTTTATCTTTCGACAGTCCAACCATTTTCGTTTCACCAAATAGAGAAAATTCACCAAAGCAATGCTAAATTTAAATTTTTAATTTTTGAAGATGATTTTAATAGATTAGCCAAATACAAACAAATATTATCTACTCATGTCCTGTCTTGTCATTCTTTACATCATACGAGACATCATAATAATCCTCAATTCAAAGCAAAGGTTTATACGTGAGTCGCTTGCATCTAGCATGTAAGGCTATCCGAAGATTTGATCTATTGATAAAAAATGCACATGCACATTTATGAATTTCATAATTCTACTGTCCTGTCACTCACCCAATCGTCCAACAATGAATTATGAATGCGTTATGCTACAAGATTCTGCAATTGGTTTGGTTTGGTTTATTGGAAATGAAAATAGAAAGTGAAATCTATCCTACTTGTACATGGTAACATAAACATCTACTTGTGCCATGAATTTATTAACTGTTTCCTCTTAACATTTCCTCATCACATCCTTTCTTCCTCTGAACTCTTGTTATTGTTATTGTTTGTTAATTTGAAATTGATGCAAGTCGAGTTTTGAATGGATTAGATTGTATTGGATTTTTGAATCTTCTGACTGAAGAATCAAGTCAGTCAGTCAGTCACCAGGAGTAGTTAGTTCAGGTTTTCATCCATTGCATATTTCATTAGTGCACTGCATTCCTCCACTGAGGTAATAAGGGTGACCGGCTGTTACTGTGGCTGACTATGCAAAGCTATGCATAATATTATTGTGATGTGAAACCGGCTAGGGTGGCAGGCTATGACTAGGCTGAATGGAAAGGTGTGGCTTATTATATTACACAACCATGCTTTTGTTTCTCCTCAGTGGAGCCAAGAAACAGGAACAAAACAATAATGTAATATGTAATGTCGGATGGATAGGGCTAAGGGCCAAGTCATGGTAGGCAGGATAATTTACAATCTTCTCAAGTCTCGGAGAAATTCGTGAAATCCTTATCTTCTCCCAAGCCGTCGTCGTGCATTTTGTTTACAGACCATTCCAACCAACGCAACGCGTAGCATAGCATACACGAACGGTGCAATCCACGGCATGGTATTGTTGTAAAAAAGCAGGAGAAGAATTTAACATTGCGTTACCAACTTACCTGGTGGGCTTCAAGCTCATTCGTGATAGGAACGGAGAAACGAACAATAATTATCTGTCCGCACTTGCATTCTTTCTTGAGTGGTCACCACCACCGGGAGCATGAATGAATCAAAAGGACCTTAATTTGATTTCCCGTGTTTTCCAGAAGCTACTGCCCGAATTTTTGGAGAACTGAAGTTTTAAGGCGTTTGAGTATTTCAAAGTATTGCCTTATAGATCAGATATTTAGTAAAAGTTTGAGCCTTTGTAAAATCTGGCCTTTTTCTTGATATGGAGTTAGTCCTGAAAATCGAAGATATAATTCTTAGTACATGTATGTACATCTACCCAATACTCTGCTGTAAATTAGATTTCAAGGAAGATCTGTATTAAAAAGTTCCCAGAGGACTATAGTACAGAGCAGATACAGAGAGACGAACGAGACATGTAGTCTTAAATTTGGAAAGAAAAATGGGATTTGAAATGACATGACGGTTCGTTAGTTCGGAATACTAAACTGAACGTGAGGAAGCCCCCGAAAAAGTAAAATAAAAATGCAACGCAATGCAATACAAAAGTAGGAGTGAGTGTCTAGGAGAAAATTCTGACTCGCATTTCGATTGGAATATTATTCATCGGGCAAGAAAGGGCAACGGAACTTCAACCCTTCCACGGGCAATATACTACGGTGTAGGAAGGAAGGAGGAATTAAGGTTTATAAATTTTCATTTAGTTTGGTTCAAGAATTGCTTGCCTTGGATACATTGCAGGAAGGAAGGGAAGGGTGGATTGGAGATGAAGTTTGAAGTTGAAGGGGAAAAAAGGAGAAGTGAAGTGAAGCACTCACATATGGGCTGACAAAGTTGAGAATAACTTTTTCACTTTTTTATTCCCGCTTGCTTCTTACTTTGCTGCCCTGACTTTTTTTCTGAAGGTAAATTTAAGAGCAAGTGGTTTAGGATAGGGGATTCCTTGACAGGGCAAGGCAAGGCTAGGAAATGAAAAGAAGGAACTTTACCAGACTTGTCAAGTATGTATTATGAGCCATACAGCTCAGCTGGGCTCAGTCAGTCAGCAATGAGTTTTTTAAGGCTAGGCGTTAAATTTTTCAAAGCCTTCTAGGCATGTATGATTTGAGTTGAGGATGACGCTAACATGTATTTTGCATTTGCGACTTTATTAATCTTTCTGTCAATCAGGGACTTTAGGTGTGTGGTGTCGTTAGGGTTGGTTGACTGGATGGCCAAGTTTATGTAGGGCTAATATCAAATATGAAATTCGGATTAAATTTTTAAGAATCTAAAAGTTAAACTCGTTCGGAAAATTTAAAAAGTGTTCTTAAATATATTTTAAATGTAAAGCTAGTAGCTGTCATTCTCAATCCACTTCATTGGACTGGTAAGAAAAATACCACGACAGGCCTGTGAAGATTGTAAGGCTAGGCAAGTGAACTAAAACGAAGCTCAAGACCGGCGGAACAAATGGTGTGCGTTAAATCTTGAAAAGTCAGAATACTCTGAGAAATGCCTTGTCATGCACAAGGCAGGAAGGAAACAAGAAGGGATAAAGGAAGTGAATACTTTTTCATACCAGCCTTAATCTTATATTTACTCAAATGCCAAGGAAGGCTTGAGCAAACCTAACCTGCAAACAATTTTATAAATGTACTAATGCAGTTTGTACATGTTGTGTTTTTGCACAAGAATACTCTAGCTTAGCCCTTGCTTAGAATATTCGTTTTTTATGTTTGTAAGGAAGGCAGATAGTATACAGGTTTTGGGAGTGCGGAATTTACGAACTTTCTTCTACGTTTTAGTAGTTTTTCAAAAATAACAAATTTTTCCACTTTAGGTTTTCTATTGGCATTTCACTCAGTTCGAATTCCCAAAGGTAGTTGAATTTATTCGGTCGAATCACTTTCACTTTCCAAATAACTGGATACTTACTTGTGATTCCCTTTGTTGGGAGAACCACACCGTACCAAAACTCCCGATTCGGACTATCAACATCAAAGTGAACGGGACTAGTGATGCTCACTCACATAAAATACGCTCGTTGTATATTTTCAATGTTTTTGTGTGTGTCAGGAGTTCTGTTCTTATACCTAGGCGATATATAGAGACTAAGGGAGGAAAAAAAGATAGACAGACATGCATGCACATTGTAATGTAGTTCTTGCTCTGTGATGGGGTTCTTCATGTTTTCACGGTCGAGGAGATGAAGTCACGTTCACTAGCTCTTCACATAATCGACCCATTTGGACAGAGTTTGATATTACTGAAGAGAAGAGAGTTCAAGGAAGAATACTAGAAAGAAAGAAACGAAAGATTCAACGCATTGCATTGCAATGCATTGGTTTGCAGTATGCGGTTGGTTGGTCACAGTGCAATGCAGTAAAATAGTTTTGTAGTGTATTGCAGCAGTATATTATGCTTATGCCATGTTACTTTACTTGTAAAAGGAAGACGTTAAAATTGTAACGGGAATCCACAGGCAGCCAGCTATCTAAGAAATTGTAAATAGGAAAAATAGGTACTCATTTCTCAATTTACAGAAATTATTATGAATATTTATTGATTGTGGTTTAGGATCTGATTTGTCACAGGGTGCGAAATAAGATATGTTTGATGAAACTTGTACTATATTAATTTTACATTCCTGTGTATTTTCATTTTTTAGCTTCAGATTCATTTAAAGTCGCTTTTTACATTATTACTATGCACTTAATTAAAAATTATATTACAGGATGAGCAATGAAAATCACATGAATTACGAAAAGAAAAATATACGATGAATCTATTTAATTTCATTCGGATCTTCCTTTGATTTGCATTGACTTAATAAAATGAAATGAAATGAAGTTGAAATAATGAGGAAGAACCATCTCGAAGAGAAATGGGTGCACTGATGAGCTCAAAGCTCTCAAGGCAAGGCACGAACAAATGAGCATGAATTTTCTACTGTATCACTCTGACTGTAGTAGTACATTAAGGATATGAAATGAAGCGATATGAATGCTCCTAGCTTAATTATCCCTTTAAGCGTTTTGAGAACCTGGGTTGTACCAGTTTGGCTTGCATTAGTTTCATTTCCATTACAGTGCTGAGACTGGAATGGGATGGGATGCTGCTGGGATGATAATAATCCTTCATTAAAGCTTGAAGGGAAAAAAAGAAAGAAGAGCATTATTCAACACAACACATCCCGGGATGGGACAAGACAGGACAGGAACAGATGCTCTGAAATTTGTGGGAAATAATAATAGTGTAATTAGCATGTGGATGAACTTGTTGCAAATGGATAGGAAGGAGTCTCTGCATTCTGATGTAGTATATACTAATGTAGGATGTAATTTGCGAATGTGTCTGAGTTATGGCTTAAGCTCTTGTAAGACTGATAGGGGTTCCAAGTTTTAGTCTTATAGTATGAGCTTGACACAAAGTTGGCAACCATTTGGCATAGTTCTGTTGGTTTTGGTTAGGAGATGAGAGCATCAAGGAATTTAGGGACCGGATGCTATGACATGGCGGGTAGATTACAGTATTAATAACCAATTTGTTATGTAGGCTAATTCTAGGAATTCCGGACGAAGAGAAGGGTTTAATCAATGCTGTTCCTATGATTGTTTTTGAAGGTCTTTAAATTTACAGGGACAGGGTTGATATTTCCAAGATTTTTTGTTTTCATTTGTTACTTACAATATTAATAATTTTAATAAAATTTTATTTCACTAAACTAAGTTAGTAGTCTCTCAACCTTGAATTGTGAATCCCAAAAAGTATCAGCTAATTTTTTTTACTAACTTGAATTAGCCCATAGCTATAACTAAAATGGGCAGGTGCGATTATTCCGTGTGCATAGGTCAAGGCAATATATTGTCTTCCGTGCTTTGCTTTGCTTTTGTAGATTTATGCTACGGTTTGATATTACCTAATGCGTAGGTAACTCAGCTGGGCCTAAGCTTACATGCGAATATTATTAGAATAATTGAGATGATGAGCGTAAAGTCGTTTTTCTAGTGTGCCATTTATTTTCCAAGGAGTGTGTAGTAGTAGTCCCGTGTTATAATGAGAGGCAGAGCATAAGCAAACAACGACGACTGGGTTTGGCTTGGTTTGTTGAAGAGAACCTTGAAAGGATTGCGGAGATGCGGCATGATTATTTATTGTTGGGAATCAAGTTGTCCTTCCATTCTACAACTGTCAGCTTCTTTTTCTTAATGTACCAATGTGCTGAATTGGTGCTCATACCTTGCTTTCCGTCTGTGTGGATACTTGAAAGGTGGAATGTGCAATAGCAATGCCATTACCATTGTTAAGTAACCAATTACTATTGTATGCTGAAGTTGAAGCTGACAGGCAGTGCAGACTGGGGCTTGATTTTGCAGAATTCCATATGTGGTTTTTATAGGAAGAAAGAATAAATTAGGACTGACATGCCTGGTGATTCTGGTTCTGCTAATGGCCAAGTAGTTAAGAAGACCACATGATGATGCGACAGGGAAAAAAAGTTTATTAAAAAAAATAGGCACGAACGAATTGTTTTAAGTTTATTGCAAATAGGTAGAAACAGTATGTTCAGTTTATAATGAATGATCTACTGTCCCATATGCGGACATTGGGATGTGGTGTTAACAAATGTGATAGACTGTCGATGTGTTTTTGTTTCCAATTAGAATAATCCAATCACATTCAATTAATCCAACGTATTGTGTAGTGTATGTACGAGTATCATGCTGAGCCTTAGTTTATCTCGTGAGCGATGAATTGATCAATTGATGGATAGGATATTCCAAAGTGTTAAGTGTTCGTCAAATCAAGGTTAAATTTTTTGTAAACTCAAATGAATTGAAACAGATTTTAATTTAGGAGCATAATTGTCTGTGACTAAATTAATAATTTGATACTTTTTTGTCTTACCATAAATAAATATGGTAATGTCCTTCGAATTTGTTTGATGTCGATTGGTGTGAATTAAATTTGTACAACACGTGCTTCCTTATAGAAATCAGTTTCCCTGAGAGAGCGATGAATTGATCAATTGATGGATAGGATATTCCAAAGTGTTAAGTGTTCGTCAAATCAAGGCTAAATTTTTTGTAAACTCAAATGAATTGAAACAGATTTTAATTTAGGAGCATAATTGTCTGTTACTAAATTAATAATTTGATACTTTTTTTGTCTTGCCATAAATAAATATGGTAATGCCCTTCGAATTTGTTTGATGTCGATTGGGTGTGAATTAAATTTGTACAACACATGCTTCCTTATAGAAATCAGTTTCCCTGAACACATGTGGGTAGTTATAATTAAGATTTAATTATCCAAAAATTCGAATTCAATGTAAATTGGGCTGAAACCGGATGTTGAAATTTTGTTTAGATTTGAGCTGTAGTGACACTTTGAGCCGTCGGCACGCGGCAGTTGGAATCATTGAGTCAATCGAATTGCAAAATGCTAAATGCACACTGTATTTAATGCGAAACTAATGACTACTCATGTATCAAAGTCTAATGAGGATTCTTGTACAGTACCACTACCACCACTAGTTGTATCCAACTGAGCTGTGTAGGCTTTTTTATCCTTATGTAAAACTTTGAAAAAGTTTTTAGCAAGCCTTAGTTTGGTGGTTGTGAATCTGTGGATCTCGTTAAGGAAGGATGCTGTTGTGCTGCTAGTGCTACTTGAGCTCTGCGATGTACGCGTAACCTAATTGGAAAACATTTAGAACTCGTTCTGTAACTTTACTTTATTTTACATTCAGAATAACATGTACCTTACCAAGTTAAGTATAAAAAAATCCATAGAGACTTTAGCTAGAATGTGGCTATGGCTCCTTGGCTGGCTCGGCCCAGCCCTGACTTGCTTGTTTGCCAGCCATGAAGCATGAATCGATTTTCCTTTTAAAGCTCAAATATTTTGTTAGTATAACAACAAAGGGTTGGGGAGAATATTTGACTTTTTTGTATATGCAGCACTACTATTTGTTTAGCTCTGCGTGTTGCTTTGTGCATTATATTCTTGGAAATGGATTGCATCATTTTAATGTTGCTAAGATCTGATATGGAATTTATTGTGCAGGTTTTTTTTAGAGTTTCGAATGTTATGCTTGTATGTAATAATAATACCGAATTCGGATAAGACTTCTGTATGTACTTTTAGTTGAATCAAAATGGAACTCTGTACGAATGTTTGAAGTCTTTAATTACGAATACGATTCCACTGTATGTTCAACTTTACCAAAGAATTCTGTGAAACTTGATAAATTAGTAGAAAGAATTCTTGTCCCGATCTCTGACATCTATACGGTCGCCTTTTTAGACCTGTGAAAGCTAATTAAAAGTTTAGTCATTAATCGCACCGTGCTCACGATAGGTCTGAGTGCCGGTTTAAAATTGCCGTTTTCTAAATTGTCTACTATTAACAATATCAGATAGAGAGGTGGATATGTAAATGTTATCAATTAAATAGTTCGATATTCGGTGCAACTTGTGTCCAGTTCGGGTTCATATTTATTCTTGTTTTTATTATAAGGCGAGTCATATTCAGTTCACGCCAAAAGTGTCGCCTGTGTCCATTTCCTTTCATCAATATTGATAAAAAGAAGTGAGACAGCGAGTTATTTTTCTTATCAATTTGTACACTTATCGTACGTAGACTGGAACTGAATGGGTAGTTTACTCATTTCTTGAACGAGTTTGCTTAGGTCGAGCTCGTACTGGAATGTCACTTCTAGTTTTCCTTGTGTGCAAAGCTGTGTGCTGTGTAGATTTCTCCAAAAGGATCCATGTTGTTACTATCGACTTTTCATTTCCTCTTTGATTTCCTTCCCTTTTCCCTGCTACTGCTACAACTACGACTGCTGTCCCTTTCACTTTCCCCAAGAGTCTTCTTGACTTGGAATCGGAACACAAGTCCTTTCCAACTTGCACCGGGAAAGGAAATGCCGATAAGGCGTGTATGAGCTAAGACAATGGTTTACTTCCATGAAAATGCGATTCCCATACTATCATTTAATGCTAAAGCAGAGTTCATAAATGTACCAGGGTCGAATCGTTGAATTCTAATGACAATCCGAGTTTGGTTTTGTATTTCCAGAGCAGTGCTGAGTTCTGACTTCGTAACTGTCATATTCCTGAAATTTACAGTCAATAATTGAAATTAGTCGCATGGTTCTGAACCTAAATTTCTATTTTCTCTGTAACCATAAAATTCAAAGATTTCTTCAAGGATCACAAGTGTTCCTTATAATTTTCCACCGGGTTTGTTTTCTTCATTTTATTTTCGCACTCGTTCGATATTTCAAGAATTTGTTAGTTTGGCGACATCGTCATCCGAGTTGAGAAAGTCAACCAGGGAAGATATGTCCCAGGCAGTATGTTACATTTTTTTACATTTGGGTCATTGCAAATTGAAGGATTTGGCAAGGCTTGGCATAGGCAATAGGCATTGGTGAAATTGGTGATATGATCGGACGCACATGGATGACGTTGACAGAGACGAAATTGACTTACATGAGACGTATGGATCGGGAGTAGGAGTTGTAAAAATGAATAAGACAGCATATGAGATTACAAAGGAAGCTGGGTGATCTTTGTCCCACTTCCGGTCCTCTCTTCATATTTCTTAAACTCAACTCAAAGTTGAGTCAACTCGGTGGTATTTGATTCGTACGTGCGTCGATACGAACGTTTCGCGTTCGTTGATATTTAAGAATTCGTTGCCGTTTACTTTATTAAAAATGTGGCGTAATCTAAGCGCTTACGTACGTAGGTGTCCTGGAGATTGGTTCCTCTAACGTTGCATGACGAAGTTTTGGATTTACTGAGAAAATATAATTTTCACTTCCAGCGCACTTTTAAGGAATAACCATATTTTGAATTACAGACTTGTTGAACTGCATTTATCTATTATCTGAAAGTTGCAGAGGAATGGAAAACTATGTTATATTATCGACATCCGCATTTCGACATTGTTTTATCTATCATCCTTTTGAATGAGTGACTACAGACTACGTTACGTAGTACGTAGCTTCTTCACTCAACCTCATCTCATGCTCTATCTCGCTCACTCACTCCCACTCTCTTCATCTTTTATCCTCTGCACTCTTGTCTGCATCTACTCTGTGGCTGCAGCTGTGGCCTTTAGTTTTGGCCATATCATAGTGAGCTCAGCAGCTCAGCATCTTTACCTCCTAAGGAATGGATTGGACTTGAACTCTCTTCATTTTTATTTGTTTCCTTCTCTGCCACAGCCAGCCAAGCCATGGATGTGCTTGATATGACCTGATCTACTAAATGGAAATAATACCTTGCCTTGTTTCTACTACAGAAAGGCAATTTCGATAACAAAAGAATGTCGATGATGTACTGTTAGTGCCATCGTATTTTAAATCGGGTTTAACAAAGGCTTTGATCTGGATCTGGTCTATTCTTAGTCCTAGGACGAAAGATCAATTCAAATAGTTCATAGGAGGTTAATTTACAAAGGTGACATTTTGTAGGGAAGGTTTGCATTAGAATAGTCTGTTTGATATTTGAAGTCATTGGGTGAACACTGATTTGGATTTTTAAATTATGCATTAAATAAAACATACTTCAATCAGATGTGTTGAAAGGATTTTTATATTTCACCTCCTACAATTTAAAATGGAGCAACACGGCAAATATTTGTTTCGTCACGCCAAACTCAAACGATTGGAAAAATCACGCTTACGTTTATAGTTCAATGAATCGAAATTTAGTGAGCTGAGCTGAGGTAGGGAAAAGATTGCCTGACAAAGCCAAAATGTCAAGTCTGACATGATTTTTTCCCTCGTTTTTTCTGCACACGACCGCACATCTCAAAGTTTAGCCAAGGAAGGAAGGAGGGCACTCAAAGGGAGTTTAAATCCTGATTTATTGATGTGATAACCTTTGTTGAAGCTGGAACATCTGTAAAACTCATTCATACGAACGATTCATTTCCTCAGTCCAACTCGAATAGGGTGTGATGTCTGTAGTCAGTCGGAGTCATGCAATTTCCATCTCTAGAGATAGGCAACCACTCCACGCGTTTTCTTGAGTTCGTGTAAACTTTTTGCCATGTTTTGCCAGGTTATTGGCACCAATCTGTAAAGCAAAGCAAAGCAAAGCAAAGGCATGGGGCTGCAATGGAATGGAATGATCTGTCGGTTCATTCCAAATCTCTGTTCTGTTTATCAAAAGGATTGGATACACTTTTAACATATACAAATCTGTTAACGCCTTAGGCTCATTTGTCTGCGTGTTATGTTGAATTGCTTGGTTGTAGATGTAACTGTTTAGATTTTGCTAAGGATTCACGACCAATACGAATGCAAATGTAATGCTAGACATGGCCAGTAACTGCCAACTAATCCTTTTCGAATGTTTGTAATGCTGCAAGAGAGTTTGTTCGTGTGTTCTACCTTTCATCAGTTTATCCAAAATTTTATGTTTGTATTACACCCCATTGTTACTTCATGACTTGCTTGTGCGTGTTATAAAACTTGAAACGTAAACACGGGCGAATCGTGCCTTAAGCAGAGGCGAGGTATCGATAGTTTGTTGATTCTGATTTTGCTATCGTAGTTTTTTCGTTTGCAAGTTTGGGAGCAGTAGACTTTATTTTTATTGTGACATTGTAAGGTAGAATTTAATATCTTAGTTACACGGTTACCTTCATAACTTCGACAGTTTAGCTCCACGTTCAAACTAGCCTTAGCTGACCATTCCGGATTGATCGAACTGAATCCAGTGTTAGTGTCCAGATCCCCATGATTACTTTTCTCCGAACAAGTTATTTTTCACGGTCTGGTTTCATTAGACCAGTGGGAATTGAGTCTTTAGATGTACTATTAAGGATAAGGATGCGTGAGGATTAAATTAATGATGACATACGAACGAGTCCAATTGCTGCACTGCGCTGCGGCGAGACAGACATGAAAGAAAAAGAGATTTTTAGGATATCGGCATAGTTTAGCGGCTAGAATGTGAGTAAACACATCATGCAGTCAGCCCATCATGGTCACATCACTAGTATTTTGAGGGGATTAGATGATTGGACGAAGTGGAAATGGATCAAAAGCCGAATCGAAGTGAGAGTGTGGGAGTTGAATGTCCCTCCATATGACATGGCTTTGGCTACAAAATTCAGGCAGACAGACCGGGGAGTACATTATGTCCTTTTTTCTATCTCGATCTCGCGCCTCGCAAGGGACAAAGATAAATAAATGTAATTAAGAAGAAGCAAGCTGGGCGGGAAGGGAGTGGAAATTGATGCATGCAATGGAGTGCAAGGATTGGAATGGAGCAGATGTGACGAATTGGAAGAATTGAGGTTTTCCATCTCGGTTTAGGTTTGGTGTTTACAAGGGATCCTTATGACATGCTATTTTGCTGTTATAGTAAATCTTAGATGGTATGGTAGTGAATTATATCAACACGATTTGTATTTTTTATGATTAGCTTTGGATGTTCCTGGATTTTTCATAGTGAAATAAAAGTGCCATCATCAGCATTTCATTAACCAATCCATGATTTGCTGTTATAGTAAATCTTAGATGGTATGGTAGTGAATTATATCAACACGATTTGTATTTTTTATGATTAGCTTTGGATGTTCCTGGATTTTTTATAGTGAAATAAAAGTGCCATCATCAGCATTTCATTAACCAATCCATGGCCAACAGAACAGTGTGTTGAAATCTGTAATGGTTGAATGAAATGGGACCAAACCAAGTGGTGGCGGGTGGTAAATGGTAAGAACCATGATGCTGCTGCTGTCTGTTATTGGTTGATTACATTACATTGCAAACAAGGAGACCTATTGGGTCTGGAAGATCATTCTTCACTCCGAATGTTTTCTATTTGCTGTAGAATTCTTGAAAGGGAAAAATATTGTTTAACCAAATGAAATGAAATGTGTTTGGCATTTGGTTGGTGAAGGTAGCATATTGTGGCAGATTTGAGGCAAGCAAGCACGCGTTGTGCTATCGTCCTGAGTTCGACTTAAACCAGATGTACTTGTATGATATTTTTGAATTGATGAATTTAAAAGAAGGAAGGCTGGAGTTGGTTCGATTCTGTGCCTACCTGCAAAAGCAAAGCAGGATGAGGAAGAGTTTTGTAGTACAGTATTATTGTTCGTTTTTGAACTAACCAGCTGAGTCGGCCGGAGCCAAAGTCTTTGTTCCATGCAAATGTTCCAAAATTGCATTTTATTTCCCTCTCAGTAATAGGACAAAAGTTAGTGAACCGGTCTTTCCTTGTTATGATGATCGGGTTGAGTTTAGGTTGTTGGATGTGGATTGCAAAACTTTGCCATAAAAGCTGGAAGCTGGGATGGAATGGAATGAAGATGAGAATGAAAATAAGTAACAAAGAACATAAAGAGTTGTTACAAAGTTGAGTTCATTCGACCATGCCAAAATTGTGTAGGCAATAGGCAAGTAGGCAAGGAACTAACATTTGTGTATGGCATGGCAAATGGCAAGTGGTACGAACTATGCATGGAGAAACCTACATGAACAGCCACGCATTTCCTGTAATAGGAGGCAAAGGTACTCTAGCTAAGCTACGCACAACAATGGCAGGACTAACATTACGGAAGCTTAAAATTCTTCTGTGCTGTGCTGTGGTTGTATCCGTAGCGAGTCGAGTCTGGTCTGTACATGAATTCGTGATTTATTCAATAGTTTTTATTTTTTATTCCCTACGTTATTACATTTGTACCGTTTCGGAGTGATTCATGAGATTTTTGCAAGGAAGGAAGGCGGGGTTAAAAAATTGAAAGGCATTTGGGTAGTTGGTAAATTTAATGGACTGGAAGCTAATGGAAGTCAACGAGTAATTTCTGGAATAATAACCAACAGTATTTTTAAATTCCAGGTGTATAGCATGAATTAAGAGTTCATTTAAATGCTTCACTCGACGAATTCACACGATTGCAATTCCAACAAAGGATTTTTTAAAACCCATGTATGCTTGATAGAATTTTCATTCTTGAATTCTATTCACACAATTTGTTCTTCCCGTGAATTACGAGTCATGCATAGCAAGGAACACGAATCTTTCTTCGAACCGTACGATGTGCATGCACAAGAGCGCTGGATTAGGTGGTTGGCATTTAATTGAAAAATTTGAATTCGATCTGGAACTTACTACAATACGACGCGACGGCTTGAAGAATTGCACGAAAGGAAGTTATTATCCTTGTAGTCGTAAGATATGGCATGGAACAGGCTATCCAGATCTCAGCTCAGCGATGAAATGATTGAGGTTAAAACCTGGAATTAAATGTCATTGAAGTGGGAAATCGTGCTTGGACTGGCTGGCATGCGAGATATTTATTAAGAGCACTGCCAAAACTAATTTTTCCATGTTTGATTTATTTCCTTTCTCACTGGAGAATTTGGATTGCCATTGCATGCATCTAATGATGCTCTAATCATCAAAGTCNAGCACTGCACTGCCAAAACTAATTTTTCCATGTTTGATTTATTTCCTTTCTTACTGGAGAATTTGGATTGCCATTGCATGCATCTAATGATGCTCTAATCATCAAAGTCTCAGTGTGTTGGATTGTAGGAAAGATGTTTCATTTTTTTAATGAAACGAAGGAATAAGAAAAATCTTTTCTCTCTAATTTGCGAGATTGTCTCTCGCCTTTCACAGTCAGCCAAGACACGACGACGATGGTAAGTCAGGTTCAGATGGCTATAGAGGACAGTTAGTCCCTTGTGTGCAATTGGAGTCTGAAGAAAAATCTCTGGGTTCCTTGTGGCATAAATTAGAGAGGAGGAGGACTGACTGAGAGAGTTCTTTGAATATGTGTACCACTTGCCTGGGCGAAAGGGTTATTTATTTTTGCTCGCTATATAATTATTTTCAAATTTCATACCATCTCAAACTCTCTCGTCATATTTTCTATTTCTCTCTAATTTGCGAGATTGTCTCTCGCCTTTCACAGTCAGCGTAGACACGACGGTAAGTCAGATTCAGATGGCTACAGAGGACAGTTAGTCCCTTGTGTGCAATTGGAGTCTGAAGAAAAATCTCTGGGTTCCTTGTGACATAAATTAGAGAGGAGGAGGACTGACTGAGAGAGTTCTTTGAATATGCGTACCACTTGCCTGGGCGAAAGGGTTATTTATTTTTGCTCGCTATATAATTATTTTCAAATTTCATACCATCTCAAACTCTCTCGTCATATTTTCTTAACAATACGAGAAAAATAATACGAGTCGAACACTGTGAGAAGAAATGTGCTCCGATTTTGGATTACTGTCTTTGAATTTTTTACTTAGATTTTGAATGTTCCGTTCCGAAGTTATTTAGGCTAATCTGTCAGGTTTTGTCTTTGTCCTTAATTATTGCACCTAAAACATCGAAGCAATTCGCCGGAACTATGTAGTGGTGACATTTGGGACAGTTTTTTCAAAATTGATGTATGCTTTTTCTTCGTATGGTTTCCATCCATCCATTTAGGAAAGAGTTATTTTAATAACGGGTTCTGGTGGGGGACTAATATAATGTAATGGATTCGTGGTTGTCACGTCAAGGAGAAGTAGGTCCAAGCACGGGTAGGAATCCTCACGATTTGTCCCAGGGAGGGTGTCTCAGCAAATTCCCTCACTGCCCTGCAGGACTTTCACCTTTCGACATGTAATCATTTTTAAGAATACCCTGGATCCTAGGAAATCCATGAAGAAATTACGACCTACATGTGGCATGGCATGACCCATCTGAAATTTCTAGGTCGGTCGGAGAACGAAGAGTGAGTCTGAAGGATAATGATAGTAAATTACCTAGCTAGGACATTAGATTTGTACGAGTTGGCTGGTTGGTTGGCCGGAGAGAGCAATTGTCCTCCTGTGAATGTTGAAGGAAGAATTTCCAGAAATAAAATAAGGGTCCATAACAAAAACGTGTTTCGGCTGGTTCAGGCAACAATGGGCTCTAGTTGAAATGATGTAGTGCAGATACGTCCGTACGTATTATTATTGCCTTCCTGGGTTTTCATTCCTACCATTGCATACAGGAATCTCAGAAAGCTGAAAAACTCACCGCCCAGCAGGGTACGGGCATTATTTTGAAAAAAAGTTCTGGTCCTACAACAATGGAAATGGTTAAAGATTCTTTGTTGCTTGCTGGTACGAGTTCCTAGCCTAGTCATGGATAGTTTGGTACTAGGAATTATAAACACAAAGAAGAGTACGGGGGTGACAATGACAATACTATGCACTGGGGCAGGGCACGACCTAGGCAAAATAGAAGTGAATTGGGTTCAGTTCTTTGAAACTTCGGAACATTGAATTCATTCAAGTCCATTTGGTCGAATCGGACTGGAAGATTGAAGATTTTCAAATGTGGAGGTGGACATGGGTTAAAATGTCAAACGGATGTTCATTGTTGTTGCATTAGTTTTTCAAACTTTTGTAGGTTCTTTACGGCTTTTCAAGAACAGATGTGAGAATAACGTTAGTTTGACTTTTAAAAATACCCACAGCCTATACCGATTAATCCATCTGGATATTTTGTAGATTACTTTAGATTCGAAGTGACACGCTCACTCAGACGGCCTTGTCTCGAATCTTGACACGAAGGAATTAATACCTTGCCTGGCCAGAGACAAAAGTGTAGGAAAGAATAGAAATAAATTGAAAGAGGGGAAAATCTCATCATGATGACTTGACTTAATATAAATGGTGGTAATGGTAATTGCAATGATAATGGCAATGGGACGTCAAGCCCTTAATGTTGGCTCTTGCTCTTGGTGGACATGGTCTGACTCGACTCAACTCATCGGGGAGAATGTGGATGTGATCTCCTCTCGTTTTAAATTGTCAAACCAAGTACCAGCACTCAAGTGCCATGGCCAGGGAAGAAGTCTATGAACCATGAATACTTGAGAAGGACTCTAAGTAGAATTCCTTGGAAAAGGATGGTCGTAGTGACAAGAAGAAGTCAGTCGTGGTGACTAGCTGGACGCTAGGAAAGTGCAATGACGAAAAGAAAAGTCACTGCCGCTTTAGACAGACAATGGAAGAAGAGTAGAGACCCAGCCAGCATCAGTATTATTAAACCATGACATTTCAAGAAACGCCTCACCTGCATCTGCTTGCATGCATTGTCATTGTCATCCCAAATAATTTAATCTTAAGTTTAAACTCTAGGGTTAACTTGCTCATTTGACTCTACTTGACTTGATTGTTTTCTACTTTCTTTTACATTTGCATTTGTATGGCTGATCCATCCACAAAAATTTCTGATAAACCATCCGAAATTAATTCGTTTTATAGAATTATTCGCTTTGCCATTCGAACACAGTTTGAAAGTTCGGGGGGCAACAGAGACTTTCAGGGCCGGAGTGCTGAAATTGTAAAATGAATTGGATTTGAATAATAAATTGAAATTCTGCAATTTTCTTGAAAAATCCCACAAGGGAAATGACAATTTTTAGCCTTGCCTTGCCATGTTCAGGTCTGGGCCATTGTGATTTTGATGCAATGCTGCGAGCGACAGGTCCTCGAGTCATCTTAGTGTTTTAAAAATGCAAGTGGAATGACACTTGTCTCTTGCCTCTACCCAATTTTTTTTGTCTGCAGGCAAAGCAATCTCACACATACATAGTTCGCACAACAATACATGTACGCTTTGCTATTAGGGAATTCTGCATTGTAATTACTGCATGAGTTGTGCGTACACGTTGATGTTGAGCAGATGTGTTCTTTTCCCTGTATAGGTTGCCTTACATGATTCTACGCGTCTAACTGTTGTGCTGTGTTGTGCCGAGACTGAATTATAATTTTGGCGGAAAGGAATTTTGCGTCCATAGCCACGTTACATTAATTTTTCTCAAGTCGAGATGAGATGTGATGAATAATGGGTTTTTCTTCCCATTTTCCTTCCTGCCTTTGCTCTTGCCTTGCCTATCTTCGTTACTTTTTATCATTTGTTTCCGTAAGAATTAGTTTTGGATGAACAAGTGGAAGGATGCAAAAAAGGTGTTGCAAAAACAATGTCGCCATTGTCAGGTACATTCAAACTAGTTGAAATTAAAGTTCTTTGGAAAATAAAACCAAATGACCGACGCAAAACCACACACAATGGTTTTAGTATTAATTAGAATAATTATTTCTTTTTACGAATTGTCTAATTAAAAAAACAGTTGGACATAGCGGTAATGGAATTGTGTCGGCTCCTGTACTAACGCTTTCACCATTTCAATTTGAGACTATGGCTACACCCTGCTGTTGCTGTTTCTGCTTGCACATTAATTTGAATTTGAAAATGAGAAAAGGTGTAAAGAGTTAATGGAGTTGACCGTGATTAACTTTTTGTCCCATCGGAAATGCACACTCATACTTCCCATGGAATTTACCGCACCGCAGAACATTAGACTCCCCCTAATTTTACAATCGTGAGATTAGATGAGATGAGTTTTTGATTCTTTAGATTCAGACTGCAGACAATTCTGCGGGCAAGTCGTGCGAAAAGAAATTTACTAAGGCGATAAGTTCTCAAGTAGTGATGCTCTTGGCTGGGCTCTTAATCTGGATGCGTTCAAATCAACTTGGCTTAAATGAAACTTACTAAACCTATCGAAGAAATTGTTAAGCAGCAGTAAAGTTTTAAATATTCATTCTGGTTGCCTATTTTTATAGTAGAAGTTAAGCAATTTTACGGGAAAATCAATCGTCACGGGCTCTAATTTACCATTGTTTAAATTTAGTCCATCCTGACCTTGTCGACTTTCTTTCGCAATGGCTTGGCTTGTAATTTAACACCACCAGCCAGCATCGTTTGATTCTCATGACCTACTCGTCCTGTCAATGCACACTGTGTAAAAAGCAAACAAATGAGGGCTACTTTATCTAGATTAGCCATGCATTATTGCACTGCACTTGTACAGGACTAGGACAAGTGCATTCATTGCTCCATTGCATTGCAAATGAATTTTACGAACAAGAGAGACTGACTGACTGCTGCTGCTGAGAAGACAAGACAAGGATTTCGCAGAAAGTTTGATCTTAATAGAGTGACCTTAGCTAGCCAAGTTAAAACTTTGAGTAAGTGGTAGTCATCCATCCTAGTTTTTGCTCAATTTCAATTGCTCCCAAGCGAAACGCCCAGTCTCATTTTACTAAATTCAATTTGCAGCCAAAAACAATAAGAGTAACTTGTTGGGATGGATTTTTATTTGTTCAGCTCTAAAAACAAAACTCGTATAATTTTGCCTTAAATGGCTTAAGAAAATTACTAAATTTATACCTAGGAAGTTGTAATCTATAACAACTCTAAAATATATTAGCAACAATCGACTCTGGTCCTTTCCTTGTCAAAATTCGCATTTAGACTATACTTGTGCTATAAATGGGAAGTTGATTTATTATCCCGTGTAAATCACAACATAGGACAAGAGTTTTTGGAGTCAGGGATTTGTGGCGAGGCAATTGACATGGTTAGTTGACGATGCGGCGAAATTTTTAGCAGAGCAGAGCACAGCACGGCTGTAGAATAACAAACTAGGGTGCAACAATGCATGCATTTCTATTGCAAACCAGTCTTGTATATTTATTCTCCTCTTCTTGATTTATTCCAACAATATAGGAACAGAGGTGTATAATAATAAAATGTATGCAAGGACCGGAATATTATGGTCAAGCCGGTCTTAGGCCACTCCATTCCATTACAATAGCTAGTTGCTAGTCTTAGTCTCTCGTTTTTGATTGTATTGTATTGTTGTTGTCATTGTTGTGTAATACTTCTTAAGACTAGGAGCAGTGCCGTGCAGCGCAGCGCAGCGCAATGAAGCAATTATCTAGGGCAGTAAAACAACTCAAAAGTTAACTTGCCTTGCATCTGCATGCATGCCAGACCGACTTGGTTTGGTTTGGCTCAGCAGCTACTATTTTACTTTTGTTCCTTCCGTGCTTCGTTGACTGTTGTGCATTTCAATCACAATTAACTTGTCCGATTTTTATGACAGGCAAGGTAAAGTGTAGGTATGGCGGAAGGACGTTTGAGAACGGGAAATATTCAACAATTGAAAGTTGGGCTCTTATCCTGTTGTTTATATTACATTGCAGTATTTTCATTAAAAAATTACTCAGGAATGAGTGTGGCCCAGAGGTAAAAATCCTGAATAACTTGAGACAATTGGTGGAAATATTCTACTTTTACACCAACTTGACTTTAGCTTGACTAAAATTCACCTCCCGTTTTTACCCTACATTTTGGAATAGCATAGTTAATTTTATTATTGTCCGATAATTTTCTTTGTCGTTTACTCGCTTCGTTTTCAATTGAACGGACGAGATCGAGCGGAATCCATTAAATTCCTTCATTTATTTTTTTAGAAATCACACGAACAGATAATATTTTCATCGCACGAATTACGCATTAGACCACTTTTTCATGTTTGTCTGCATTGCAGTGCCCATTGCCCACTGCCCAGTTACAGGTGAAGTAATCTGTGTCTGGCCAAAAATAAATCCTTTGGAAGTGACCGACTGCAGAAGAAAGGAAGGAAGATGATGGGAGGTATCAAAGGAAATGATGCGATGCGTGTGATCCGTTCTTTTCAGAATTCTGATACTCTTCTATTATTACGTGCTGGATGGAAGTGATCTAGCCTAGGCCTAGCCGAGCTTAGCCATACCATTTGTGCTTTAACGAGTTCATATTGTTCAGGATCCATGGCCACTAAGCTATGGGATGATTGCAATGAATAGAATAGAAAAGAACCGGAGAAGATGATCCAATTCAATTTCCAACGTCTTATGTGTAACTCACGACAGTCAGTCAGACACCACCGGTGGTTCAATTGTCCACGTAGATTGATACATGAGTGGCACACAATAGAGTTGAGTGAAATACAATACAGTCAGTCCTCTCTGCCCTAATTAGTTCTTGCAATAATGGAATGTACGAAAAAATCTGCAGCACAATGGGCGTGGAAGATGACCCGAGACTTGTCAAAAAGTTTGAGTACGAAGTGACTTTGTGTCCTTGCGGTCGAATTGAGTGTACCTTGAACATTTTGATTAACCCTGAATCAAAAAAGGTGAACCTAGTCGAAAACTTTGCATTTATATATGTTCCTGGTCTGGGTTGGCCTGTCCTGACCGAATTTGTTCAATGTTATGAATTGAGTTTGGAAGAAAAGTTTTTCCCACACGGAATAATATTTGATTAGATAAGTTTCATTCTACTTTTGAGGTATTATTATACCCAACCCTGTTGGTTGGTTTGCATGACCCAAATTCTAACCTGATTGCTTTTAAAGTGCCTCATTTTGTAATGGAGACAAAGACGAAGACGCTTTGCTCTGCTTTGGCTTTGCCTTGTTTTCCATTTATTAGAATGGAGGTCGAGATTACTTGCTTTACGGTCGAGTCGGTTCATTCCGTGCATCACTTTGTTGTAGTATTGTATTTAGCAGTTCTCGTCCTCGTAAAGTATTCCAGGCACGGAATTCCAATTAGTTTCGTATTCCTGACTCTACTAATTAGGTTCTCCAGTCTACAGTCTAGTTAGGTCCGTGTATATTACTGTTCCCTGAAATGAAACTGAAACGGACGGAACGGACTGTGGTGTTGTGGTTTAGCTTAATATTATGTTTATAACTTCATCAGTTGAACTGTTCAAAAACAATTTATTATCTGTCTATTCAAATTCACTATACAGTGAAACAAATATTTTCCTCACATGGTATTTTGCAACAGACAGGATTGCATAAGAGTCAATTTTAAAATCATTGTTAAACTAAAGTACGAGGATATCTGTTTTTAATAGGCTCCATGTCACATACGACACGAGTCAGGGTCACTCGCTAAGTGCTTGGATTTATTTCCAAATTGACAAGACTTGCTTACCTTACCTGCTTAAAATGTATGACAGGGCGGTGCAAAATGTAAGAAACATTAACGGTGTTTGGGGCTTTGCATTGAATTGAATTAAGTCAGGAAAGCTGAGGCTGAGACTAATGATGAATAAATTAGTTTGTATTATATTATATAACGTGAGGTAATTGCCTTTACCAACCTCCTTAGCTTAAGTTTAGTAACTGTTATAATAATAATGCCGAGTTTGGAACGGATTGTGCAAGCGCATAATGCTCGTTATTAGTAATAACTTAAGCTCATTGCTGCTAAGGACTAAGGAATAGGTTAGGCAGGGAATTCGTGCTACGTTTATGGCTTCACACTTTTACCGTTATTCCAGACTCCCCAAGTAAAGTATTTACTCAACCAAGTTCTTCCAAATCCAAAGTTGAGCAGATTTTCTGCCTAACGCTCTTTCAAGTCAAGTTCTGAAGTATTTTGTGTTGACGTTGACGTGGGTTTTAGTAATTTCAGTGTATGACAGATTTTTACTTTAAAATAAAATTCCATGTTATGTTTGAGTATAATGTTTACTTCCGGCCTTCTTCGTAGCTCTTAAGATCAATAATTAGGTGTGAACTTCTACAACAAAGTTTTATTTCAGATTATAAAATAAATGTAGTCTACGGTATACTATAAGTAATTTCAAGGATAAAATATTATAACATGAAAAGCTGAATTTTTGAGTTAATTAATCACATACTCTCAAACTTTGCTTGAACTTCATTATTCTGAATCGACATAATGGGAATAATGATCTCAAAATATAATTATTTTACATTTTCCCTTAGCTCAATCTTAGTTCATGTGCAGCTGTTGAGCTCATTGTTGCAATTGCCCATCGGGTAAAAATAAGAATGGATTCCAATGCAGTTGGTTGTCAAAATGAGGAGGAGGGAAGAAGATGCAAATTGTTTTCTGATCCCACTCCTCTCCTCTTCATCATCTTTAGCAAAATGATGGGTTGGAACTGAACGTTGGAAGTAATGAAATGGTAATGATAATTGCTACTTCCAGCCCCATAAAGGAAAGAATAGAAAGGGAATGTTAGAATTTTATGCCCAAAGCACAATGCATTGCATGGCATTGCTTTACTTGAGATTAAGATATTCTGGAAATACCATAATTAGTTTTAATGCAAACATTGACATTTGCCTCACCCAAGTTTTCTGGTTGCCACAAGTGTTATGTACTTTTCTCGAAAGGTTGTAAAATAAAATGGTAATGTACATGTCTAATATTTCTTAAGTTTTTATCAAACTTATCACCTCCTGAGCCAAAATTGTGTATTTTAAGTGGAATTGACTTTCTCCACGTGTTCTTACCCTACATCTGTATCTCTACGACAATCACAGGGAGTAAAACTCCATGTGATGTCGATGTAGGTTCATTGCTCACTTTTTATGTTGGACTCGGGCCATAAAATGACCCAGAATATGGGAAATTCAATGACTGCTCAGCACTCAGCGCTCGCACTGAAAGTCTACGACGGTGCGATGAATTTGGTTGACGTTGACGCTTTTATTACGGAGGAGATGGTGTGTCTGTCCTGTCATGTCGTTGCGTTTTGCTTTCTGCATTGTTCTTCGTATTACCTGACTGGCTGACTGAGTGACTGACTGACATTCTGAATTTTCGACTCTCTCTTCTCCTTTCGCCACTCAAATGATACTAGATGCGTTGAATTGAGTTGAGTGACTCTTGGCAAGGTTGTTTTGAGTTTACTATTATTAAAACAATACGGATGCATTATGACTTACTTAAACTCGGACACGATTCGACAGGAGAGATCATAACATAAACACGTGGCTCGTAGTAATTATACGTTAATTGGATTTGATTTGATGGCTTGGCTTGGCTCAGTCTTTTTGAACAGACATAAGTGAAGTGTGAAATTTGATAGAAGAGGGCTCAAGTATAGAAATTAATGTTCATTTCTGTTTTTCGAATCTGCGAAGTGGTGATGACCGATGGATGAGCAGTCAAATTATTTCCTGATCAAGTTTTATGATAAGGGTCTGAGTTACATGATATTGACTCCCACTAACGTGTAATGATGCTTAAAGGAAAACACATTATTTAGCACTCCCTCCCATCATTATTGGCGCTCCAATAAATATTAATCCAATCTGCCCATTTTGAAATTTTCACACTTTGAGAGGCTTGGGGATAAAAGATTCACCGTTCTCTTAGTGCCTATGCCTGCCTGCCTTAGAAGATTACAAAATGTGGGTGCGACATGATAGGATTTGTGGGGGCGCTTTGGTTAGGAAAAAAAGATTTTGAATTTTCTTCTTCGACATAGCCAAATGAAAATGTGATTTACTAGGGAAACCTGATTTGTGGTTGGCTCGGCGGACAATCCTTGAGTGGCCTTTCATTCCATTCATCCCATGTGTGTGTCATTACTTTACTTACTTACTGTTACTGCATGCATATTTCATTTCATTCCTTAGGCATTGGCATAGCCCAGGTCATCGCTTTGTCTTGTTTGGTTAGGTATCTTCATGGGTTGGCTTAAACCAAATCGACCTCTGATCCGTCACGAACAACAAGGATGACCAGACAAAACGTATACTTGCTGTGATTTTCTTTCGTTTAGGTTTCGTACCGAAACGTTAAGGGGTTAGAATTGTGTCCTTTGTACTTAAGGGTGAAGTCATGGTCAAGTATTAAGGGCCTAGGCTCAAGCCAACAATTATGTTATTTTTAATATGAATACTTTAGTGGTTAAGAATAATTTTAGATAATTGTGAGTCTATGGGTAATAATAACATTAATATGTTAACGAAGGGTAGTGTACTGTACGCTACGCAGTGACAAAAGGATTCCACCATCACTGCATTGATTTTTGAACTTTATCCTCCCCTTCCTTCTCCAAATGATTCCTAAAATCTTTTACTACTTTTCCTAAAGAAAGTGTGAATTGGAAATTCACCCTTTTCTGAGCCTTTGTATTGAACGTTAGCATGTTATGTAATAGTTTGCTGCTAGCCAACCCTCATCACATCACAGAATTTCTCCTAGACATTGGTTTGGTTATTGTGAAGGAACGAAGGTTAGAATTATTCAGCCTTTTCCTTTCCCCTGCCCTTGCCTTTGCTTTCGTCGGGGATTTTATAGTTTGTCTGTGTAGATTTTGTGTGCATAGGCTAGGATAATATAATTTGGGAAGAAGAAGAAGGGAAATTTTCCCGACACTGCACTGGAAGGTAATGCCATACTCCGTATTCTCCTTCCATCCACATCTGGGCATTTTAAATGCTTCATAAAAGATCCAAAGTAAAGAAGGGAAAGGGGAATTGAGATTTTGATGGATTTAAGTAATGTTAGGGGAGAAGGAGAGAGACCCTTTTGGTGAACCCGAATTTTTAAATGGGTTTATGTTACTTGAAGTTTGGAGCCAGCCGTACCGTACCGTAGCAAGCATGGCCATGTCTTCCAAATTATGTTCTTGCTCTTGCTCTGGGAAAGAGATTACGCATAGGACTTACACGTGAAACATTTTGTCTTAATTAGGGAGGGTTGGACATGGACATGGACGGTTAGGGCACAAGAGAAATTTGAACTACTTGAACGGCTAATGTGGTATGGCAGTCTTGGTGAGGTACTTGCTCATATTAACTCTTACTACTAGTCTAGCACCTCTAAAGAATTCCCAAGATGAAGAAGGGTTGAGCATCAGGGTCAAAGGATCACCACCGGCTGGATTCATCTGCATACCATAGTCGTTGGATCGGAATGAAATGGCGTGAGATTTCTAAATTTTTAAGACAGGAAGTTCGTCTAACAATAAAATTTGTATTTTGACATTTGACCACACTACAAATAACAAACTTCCGGGCCTATCTTTGTAGTATCTAAGATATTAAGACCATCTTTCTTGAATACAAATAAAAAATATGCTTGGCACATTGGGACATGTTTTCAAAAAATATTTCCAAATCTTCTTGACCAATCACGTTGGCATCGATTTAAACAAATCCGAGCATTGGCCATACTGGAAGGAGCGAGAGTTGCCACTGGAGAAACCCAGTCACCAGATAACCTTTTGAGAACTGACACTCTTGTAGTGATACTGCCAATTATCCTGTCTAAATTGGTCCATCGAGGCTTCATTTAAGCGCGAGTTCTACTGCACAACCCTTACTTAGTGTTTGTGTTTAGTTTAGTTTCTGGAGAAAGCCACTGCACTGCCACCGACATCGGCATTGATTCTGCCTTTGGGTTTATTCTCCATGAAAGATTTCTACGGTTGGTCGAGCAATCCTCTGTGATTCGGTGTCTTGATTACGGGGTTGGACTGACATGGAAGAGGTTGGTTTGCTTTACTTTCTATTTGCTACAGCAGCCACAAGAAGATTCCCTTTGCTTTGGTTCGGTAGAATAGAAGGGAATATTCCCGGAGGCCTGGACCTGCTCTGCTACAATGCACCACATTAGATTGTGGTACGTATTAGAATTATTGTGAGGGAATAGGATTTTTATCCAATTCTTCTTCGGATTGAGATGCCTTGGGTGTCACTGCACGTGTTGAATGGAAACTTTGTGGGTCCTACTCGCGGTTGAGTGAGGTTGAATAGGGGTAGGTAAAGTCGATGTGTCTGATCGTGGGACAAAATGCCAAGTTTTCAAAATTAGTTGTTAGATTCCAAGGGATGATAATCCTAATAAAGTGTCTGTACGCTGCTTCAACTCAACCTCAACTAATGGAAAGGAGTGTAGAATTTCTCTTGAGATTTCCTTTCCTATCTGTGCACAATTCAAATTAGATGAGATGGCATGGCTTGGATTTTGGTAAGATGAGAATGCTGGGATTGGAACTTATCCAAATTCAAACTTCA
>WJEZ01000156.1:0-41819 GCA_009869925.1 Thalassaphorura encarpata
TCAGCTTAATTTCTACGAACAAAGGAATACATTTTATTTTTAATTTTGATATGTTACAGATAGTGACAAAGGAAGTAGCAAATCTCCTTCGATTGAAATGTCCAACCCGAGCTCATCCAATCACACACTGAGTGCTGGAGAATTATCCACCCTTTCAGAATTAACTGGAACCTTTTCTCATGTAATCGAAAATAGTTCAACGTATTTTCTTAAAATGTTTTGGCTAACTTAGTGCTTTTAATTGTAGCATGACGAGGGACAATCAACCTACTTTACGGATGCTCAACCGGATACCCACATTTACCCAGATTTGAGTGGCGAGAGCACATTTTATAGAAGTCCATCAAACAGATTTGGTGGATTTTACAGTCAAGATGAAGGTGAGATCGATTCGTCAACTAGATTCAGGCAGACCAACCCTTGAATTTTCAGCGAATCTTTGCGTTTTCATTTTTCCTTTCAGATTCGATGATGCCACCAGAAGTGCCTCCCCTTCCAGAATTCTACGCTGGTACTTCGCAAAGGCCGAATTATGGAGTATCCGGAATTGCAGATGGACAATTTCTAGAGCAGCCAACTTTCAATACTTTTTCTCCTCGCTCCAATCAAGGAACGGAAGGGCATTTTGTATGAGCATCTAAAGAGCAGTGCCCTAATTTTTATTATTTTGACGTTTTAAACATTTTTGAGACAACCTAATTTTCAATATTTTGTAAATATTTAATGGAGCAATGTGATTGCCCACTTTATATTATAAATTATTATTTGATATGAATTCTGGAATGTTAAATTTTCTTGTTAGTGAATGCGAGGTTGATTAAACTTGATTATTCAAATGTATACCGTTGTAACATGGATATAATATGCAAATAAAATGTAAATAAAGTTAAACGCATACATCTGGTCTTAATTTTCGGCTTTATTGTCATTTCACCAGTCTTGCTTCTCAACACTTCAATTCTTCATCTCATGCTAACAATTTGCTAATTCAAAATTCAATCACACACGTCATTCTTTCATTGAAACTTATCCATGATACTTTTTTCTCAGTATTTCAAACTCTCGAGTATTTTGAAGCAACAACCTTGTTAAAACTAAGAATTAACCTAATATATATTTTCTACCCAAATAAAATTTTAATTAGTGGTACGCATGCGCATTCAATAAAACTAAAATACAAAAATTCATGTAATTATTTAACTAAAAAATGTTTGATAATAAATAAATCTTGAGTTGTAATTAAAAATCCGAGGCTCGGACGGGCTAAAGAAAAACTCTTATCAAATCTATCCAATCTTGTTTCATAATTGAAAAATATGTTCCTAAATTAGTCCAAGAATTATGTATGCTAGGCAAGTAATTTTCGATTTCTTCCATTTTCCTCAAGGGCTAAGTTCAACAATGGACTCCTCATCGTCTATTTTGGCGGAAGGCACTTTAGATTCATGCGTGGAATCCGAGCTAAGCAAGCGAAGCACCGCGTTTTTTATAAAACTTTTTGAATCCGTGTAAAACCCTTGAGATCACGGATAATTATAGGGAGGGGGATTATAATTAGCCTCGGTGCAAATGACAAGACGACGACGACAATGAATATTAGTCACGATTGTCCAGTTCCTGCAATAGTAAAAAAAAGTATTTATACAATATAATACATTTAATTGAAAGTTATGAATTTCTTACCTGATTATCAACCGCTTTGCTCCATACATAACCATCCGATATATAAAACGACCGTAAAACCCATAATTATCAAAGTTATCCTTTTAAGGTGCTCCCGCCACCGATTCTTCTTGTTTATATATTTTTATTTACAATTGACTAGCTGTTGTTAAACACCAAACCGATCGACTAAGGGTTTGGAATCTCCGAGATCCTTGTACATGGTTCCTAAGGGTTCGTCAAACCAAATGACCCTCATGCTCAATGTTTGGACTAGGGGCAAAGGTACTGAAACCCCTGTGTGGAGAAAATGATCCATGCCCAGTCGGTGGCTGGTGCTGGTGAAAGCTCGTCATTTGGTCAGGTGCATTGAGCATATCTTGGGACATATGATGAATGTTCCCATTCCCAACAGGACTCCCAAATCCAGGAGGAGCATAGTAACGTGCCTCTGGGGGAATATTATACAACTCTGGGATTGGAGGTACTTGAGGTGGACGGGCAGGAGTTGTACGGCCATAAATCGGAGGTTTATCCCCTGCAAATAATTTGAATGCTTAATTAATTATTGCTCTAAATAATTTCAATTTCAATGATTTGTCGCTTCACTCACCTGTTCCATGGTTGTAAGCATTTCTCCTCAGGGATTCGACGTAACCATCATCTCGATGACGACTCGCAAGTGGAGGAGCGACTTGTTTTGGACGCCTAGGCAAGGTACTCGCTCGAAGTCCTCCCATGTCAGGACGATACCCATTTGAGAGATGATTGACTGGTTCGACCAAATAAGTCGATACACCTAAAGCTTGACCGCCGTCATCCTGTCGAAAAAAATTAGTCAAGTTCATTACATGTCCACAACAAGCTTTTTTTAATCCAATTTGCTTACAATGTATTCATCGTGATGATCAGGGTGGGAATATGTAGCACTTTTCTCAGACACAGAGGACAATGTTTCTCCCGTAACAGTCTCGTTGTAAGAACTGGAGGGCGTACATTTCAATCGTAGCTGATTTACTGCTCCCTTGTTCGCTGGCTGTAAATAGAAAAAATACAGAGGTTAGAATTTACACAACAATCAAGCTGTCCCAGAAAATCTCAAGAAATAATATTTCAAAATCATAAAAAATTAAAATACCCTCATCTTGTTTTGTCTTTGGATTATTCCTTTTACGAATAACTAAAGAGACAATGACAATATTGAGAATGACAAGGATTGCTCCGACCACACAAACAGAAATGATAATGATTTTGGGTAAGTCCGGTTTTCCATTCAACAATTGTGACAATTCTCTTCCCGATGGATAATCTGAAATAAAATGAAGGAATTGGAATAAACGGTCTCACCTGAGCGTTTATTTGTGCGTCTTCTGATAAAGCAGGCGATTAGAAGGACATTGATGACAAGCATAGTTGTGCCCACGACGATAAATGCGCTTATGACGAGGCGTGAAAAAGGATTAGTGTGATGATGATCACCACTTCCCTCCATTGTAGTAATAGAATTTGTTCCTACGTCTAAAATTTAGCCAAACCACCGAAAGAAATATAATTTTAGAATAGGAGAAACACCAACACCATTTCTAAGTGAAGTGAAATCGAAAGACAGATTGAAAAACCGAAAGTTTCCCGGATATTAAAATAAAAATCTAAAACTCACTTGAAGTTTCCTGACGTAAAACGTCTGTCGTCCAGTTGCTATCACCCATGACGTTGAATGCCATAACATTGAAAGAATACTCTGTCCCCAATGCCAAAGGATTCACAGCAAATGTAGTTGTTCCAGAGCTCACGTCAACAAAACGTTTATTATCTGAACCAACTTTAACATATTGGATTCGAAACCTTTGGTCAAATCCCCCATTGAACCCTGCTATCCAAGTCAATGTAACCGAATCGTGAGTGAAATTGACGACACGGAGATCCAAGGGTGTATCAGGGACAGAAGGAACGTCCAGTCGGACAAAATGTGTTGCATAATCTAATTCATTCCTTGCCATGCATTCGTACGTCCCGTAATCATCGGATTGAACGTTGCGAATTTCTAAAATAGACTCCCATGTCGTTACATCCACCTGAAAAACAACACGTCAGTTTTGAAAATCAATGGTTGGGTAACTTGACCACCCGAATTTCCTCTCAAAGGAATACCGAGTCATCAATTTAAAATAGAGACTCACGGAGCGATTGTGCAGAATGTATTTGGGTGGATATCCGTTGGGAATGATCGAAACACCTTCCCGACTCCAAGAAAACGTCACGTTAGGAGCTCCTTTGGCCCGGCATATTAATTTCCCCGTCTCTCCCTTGTTACTCGCAGCCTTGGCTATTTCGGGAGATTCATCAATCTTCGGTTTGTCTGTGAATAACCAAGGACGAGTATTAAACATGACCGACCGACCGACCAACCAAATCTCCTTTTCTCAAATACGGCCTTTATCATTTATTCATGTTTCCACTCCATTACGCACACATTTCACTCCAGAGAAACTCATTCTTAATCGTTTAACACAAATCTCTGGATTTTGACAAGAGTTAGACTTAGACACACCCTTAATATTTTAAACTCTAAATATATCTTATTTGGCCAGTAGAACATTTTAGTTTCAATCCGAAAAGAAAGTAAGAGGAAAATGTGGCTCACGTTTGACGATGAGATACACAGAATTATTGGCTGGTTGTCCTATTCCGTTATTCACGATGCAGAGATATGGCCCAGTGTCCTCCACGCTTACGTTCGTGAGTGTCAAGTAAGATTTCTTATCCACAAAAGCTCGTTGATGACGTGAAATGTCCAAATCCCTGTATTTCCACTGAACCATTGATTCATCCAATGGGTTTGCATCAATTGAGCACTCCAAATGAGCGTCTTCCCCAGGTCCAACTAATACTGATGGTACTGTGTACAGAATTGAGGCAGGATCTACAAAAAGCAAGCATATGAAATAGATACAAGAACTGAACAAACTTTGCGTATGTTTTCAGGACTTACATTTAACATCCAATTCAACGGTGATTCTAGTAGAACCCTCCGAATTGCTCCCTTCACACTCATATTTTCCTTTGTCCTTCCGACTCACTTCCGTGAAATTGAGAACAGATCCTTCCACAACGAGTTTTCTTGGGCTTGTCTTTACTTGGACATTATTTTTCATCCACTTATATTTGATTGTACTCGGATTCCCCTTGGCTCTAACTGCAATCACGGCAGCTTCACCTTCTACGACACTTATCTTATCAATTCCATCTATGAATTTGGGTTTGTCTAAATAGAAAATCAAAATGATATTAGAGTCAAGAATCAATTCTACAGAGGAAAACAAGTGTCACTTACAATTAACATCAAGAGTGACAGAATAATGAACATTCCGAGCCGTAACAGTGTTCTTTGCTTCACAAGTAAAAGTGACCCCATCATGTGCTGAGGTCAGGTCAAGTTCCAAAGTTCCAGAAGTTTTCTTTCCTCCATATTCACCGGGTTTAATTGTTTGGTTAAGATGAGATGAAACAAGTTGCAAATCTTTATGGAATGACAGTTTAGCTGGAGGATTTGATGAACCCGATTCGCAAATCAGATAAGCTTTTTCTCCTTCCTTTAGTTTCTTCGGACGGACTTGAATTGTTATTCCATTAGGAGGATCTAAAAAATGTACAGAAAATACAATTATCCTTGGGAATGAGAACTTAAAGCTACGCCAATTTTATGGTGTCAAGTGGCATGTTACAATTATTGAGGTTTACGACTAAGCAGAAAAAAGGTAAAACGAGTTTGGATGCCCAAAACATAAATTGAGACTCGGAACCTTAGGAAAGTAATATCTACAGCTATTGGGTTTGGGTTTGAAAATTATATTTTACTCACACAAAACAGAAAACGCAACAATTGCAGAGAGCGGTGATGACAGCGCTGTGTTTTTTGCTTCACATTTGAAAGGAACTCCATTGTCCGTCATATTTGCTTCCAAAGAAAGTACCGCTTTGGCCGTATTTCCTTCTACGAAGTAGTCCGACGCAATCTGAAAACGAAACATTCATAATGAAGGTACCTTACCTTAATATTTTCCAATCCCAAGCTTTTGATTTATTTTGACTCAAAACAATGAAATGGGTTAACAAACCTTTTCGCCAGCCCTAAACCAATTTAATGTAGCCGGTGGGTGCCCGCCTGCACTACTAGCATGTAACCCTTTGCATTTTCCCAACAGTGATATTGAGAGAATCCTTGTTAATCATGGGTTGACCTGGTGGCTCTGTAAAATTGTAATGTCAAACGTACCGTTCATAAACGGAATTTTTCTATCTCACGTCTGTCTGTCGTCTTGATTTAACTTACGTATGACGTTGACAATGTGAGTATTTGACTTTGTATCTCCCAGCCCACGATTCAAGGCTTGACAAGTGAACAGTTTCCTTCCGGTCATTCTCATCGATCTTGAACGTGACATTTGATGCTGTGACCCATCCACCATCAACGGAGACACTTGAAGAAGTATGTGCATCTTCCAAGGGTACACCGCCTTTAAACCATGCTACTTCAGCTCTTGGGTTACTATTTGATGTTAAACATGTCAAGGTGAGAGTGTCCCCAATTTTGGCTTCTACTGGTCCAGTAATTTTTACTTCCTTGGGTGGAACTGGAAAACCACGTTTTAATTTATTAGATTTCCCCAGAACCTCTACTTCATTCTTGGTTTTAAATTCCATCCTGAGCTGAGCTACAAATTCAACGAATTAGTTTTCGAGCTTTAGCTTTGGCTGCTTGGCTTTTATTCTCAACTAGAAACTAGACAAATGACGGTCCTGGGTTCCCCATCAGCACTAAATTATTACTAGCCTAGCCTAGCCTCTTGACCTTGACTCTGCAAAATCGCATGGAGACTCTAATAAGTGTAGCCAACCATTGAAATTTACTCATGCAGAGAAATTAACCACTACAAGCAACTATTAAAGAGTCAGGTAGTCCAGATAAGAAGAGACGACGAGTCCCCGAGTACCGTGCCAAAGCCAACCCGCCTGGATTTCACGGGAAGAGTAGAAGATATCCACAACATGCATAAACATAACTCCAACTTTATCTGTGGAACTTCTCTCCGACCATTGTTCCAACCCACTTGGTTTAATACTTCCACAATGTAATAATTGTGGAAGAGAAAGACGATACTTCGAAGGGGGAATATCTTCACATATAAACAGGTGCAGTCTAACTCCGCTGGATTACTGCTGTATTTGGCTAGCCATACGCTTTTTGAACGACGGAAGTTCCCCAATCACCTCTAGTTCTTAAAATGGTGACTATTGAAATTCTTGCATAAAAATGGGTCAAAACAACCTCAGGGCATATACGTCACAATAAGTTAAAACGAAATGCATGCATTTGCCCTGGTAAAATAGTATGCCTTGGATGTATACAAGATTTCATCAGTTCCACCATCTGTATGTATGTAACTGGGCGGAAATTAGGCATATCGAGTTGGAACGTCAGGAGAGACATGAAGATGAGATTCTCTCCAAAAAGATGATGAATTGGGTCTACAAATTTACAAAGGGAATTTCGCATCCCAAATATTCTCTTCTCTGACTCCGTGAGCCAAGGACAGACGAAATGAAAGGAGAATGAGAATAATTTTTAATAGAAAGCTCATTTGACAGTGAAATGGGTGGAAATATTAGACCGTGTCGCTCTGTCTCGAAAAATAGGAAAAGGAAAGAATAAATATTAAAAAAAGGATGTAGAGAAAAGAGAAGGAGAAAGAAAAAGTTTAACGCTGCATTTTACATTCACTTCAACACAGAGGCAGTTATGCAACTGCTGTTTCGTATTAGTGCTGCTACGAAATTCCTTTACATTTCCATGAGTCAAGCCAGCCAAATATCACAGAATTCATAAGGAAGCAAAGGAAAATTACTAATGGGTCAAAACATATGGCTGAGTTGGGAGACAGGACTCATTTTTCTCTTCTACTTTTTCCCCATATTTGACTTTTTTCAACTTGGGCATAGAAACTTCCAGGAGACGAAGACTACAGCCGCTGCTAGTGTCAAAGTCAAAAATCCTAGCGACTATAAACAAATAGGACGCAGCGGAGGAGGTAAGAAAAAATTGATCACTCCTCTGTGTCATCTCCTTGTCCGGGTGTCATAAGTACTTGTCGGGAAGTCAAGGGATTCATCCTTCTCAACCACCCTATCTCTTAACAACACATTAACCAATTGTCTTTTTATTTACGCATTAGTCATCCTCAACGCAACCCAGCCCAAACCTAAACCCGCCACGTATCATCAACCCAAGTCATCAAGTAGCAAAAAGCTAGGCCAAAATTTCATTTAAGCCACCCGAGTGAAACTAAAATTAATTTAAAAGACGTGTCGTCTCGGAATATTGCACTGGCATCTTGAGCCAAGCCAAGCCAGCCAGTCATTCTGACACTCGCCTCCAGAATAATTTGCAAAAGCTGAAACAAGAGCAAAGCACAAATATGTACGTAGGGACAAAGTGCCACCCCGAGTCGGGCTTAATAGCTTTTGTTGCTTTTCCTTGCTCTGAAAAATGTAAAAGGCTTTGTAAAACCCATTTTGAAAGACACAGACACAAAAACTTGGACTGAGAGAAAAAATCAAAAGCACGGCTCAAAAAAACTGGGTCATAAATTTCTTGCTTGTTAATTTCCATTTGCCCAATGGCAGTGCCAAGTCTTAGGGCTCCAACTTCCTTTGATATAAAATATTTCAATGTGTCTCAGGAAGTAGTTTAGATGTTTGTTTCTCCAGCAAAAACTCAAATGAAAAGAAGTTAAATAAAATTTGAAAATTGAAGCACACGGTGTCAGAAGGTGGGTAGGAAAGGTAATTCAAGATTTTATGATCTTCTCAGTTTTTGCGGAAACCCCGAATTTGGCTTTGTCAAATGAATCTCAGTCAGACGAAGAAAAACATTTCCAGGGCTCTGTTTCTATTTCATTCTCTCTCATCTCAAAAGAAATTCATGATACAGTTTTACAGCATCCCAACCTCTAGAAAGGAAGGAAATCAAAACGAACGAGGAACAGAAAGATAACTCGGGATCTTCAGCCAAGGCGGCCCCGGCATATTCCTCATATATCATTTTTAATATGATAAAAGCTGAGATTGAAACAATGCAATGCGCGTGAAAGAAGAAGAAATGCTGCTGCTGGTATTTCGGCTAACAAACAAGACGCCCATCTCGCTATCCAACTTCTCATTTAAGACAAAGGCGGTGGATTCTGAGATCTGTCTATCTGAGATAGGATCCGGGTTCTACGTATCTATCTATGGCGTAATTCCTTTAGACGAAACCGAACAACTCGGCTTTCCTTCCTAGTGCGTGCGTGCGTGGATAGAAGGATGTTGTGTTGTGAAGTCCACTCTCGTACATATAAATCCTCCAATCTCAAATACAAAAATCCTCTCACTCTGACGAGTCAAATCAATCACGCACGCACTCACTCTCAATGTCGACCCACCAATCCAATACTTGTTGTGTATTCTTCCTATTGAGCCAAATCCTTAGCCTAACTTTCTCCATTTCAGGATTTCTTCATCTAGAATTTAATATTATCTCATATATTCATTCTTACACATGACAGTGAGGACGACGTCTGCAATTTTCGGTATAGGGCTCATCATATTTGATGCCTCACATCGAAATCGGGCCAAGTTATCTTTCGTTGAAGCATTGAACGTCAATTGGTTCCGAGATTCTCGCCCTTGGTTCACAGTTTTAGAGTCAATTCGAACGTTGTCCTTGAACCAAATGAGTTCTGCCAGTGGATTTCCACCGCGTGAAATACAAGTGAGCGTCACGGGTGAATTTTCCCGTATCGGATCTCCTTCATTGTACCCATCAATCCTAGGGGCTTGAGGTGGATCTAAAGAAAAAGACAAATAACATATCTTTCAAATCACCATATTCTGACCAACCAAAGAGGATTAGACCACCAGCTGGGAAATATTTCGGGATTTGTCCAATGGACAAGGAAAAATTACTCAAACGAAACAAATCTCTCCAGGATGTGTCAAAGAATTTGACCGCTTTATCAATCTGACACCTGACATTTTGGCTCGTAGAATTATAAAGATGACTTGGAGCCAAATTTGATATCATTGATCGAAAAGTACGGAATAATTGAATAGTAATTTAAGAAACTCACATTGAATTCTAAGGTTGACAGTAACTCTCCTTGGTTTGGGCAATGCAGCATGGCGTGCTTCGCAAGTGTATTTGGAAAAGTCATCTTCAGCAGTTGGCAAAAATTTGATTTTACTCCTAGTTGTATTCTTCTTGATCCTGACATCATCATCCAACACTTCAACTTCTTCCGTCGAATCCTCTCGTGATTCTGTGACAAGAACAAAATTCAGATTTAGAATTGTTGAAAATTCAATTCAAAATTTCTTTGATAAAGAGAAAAGCGAGTAGTATCCTGCTGAGCCACTTTCCTAAATAATAGATTCGTTAACGAGTCAAAGGAATGAAAAGGCAAAATGTAGTTTAGAGTATACATTTAAGGTATTCCTGGAAAATGGAGAAACTCTGATAGGGAAAAACTTGTTCTTTAAATTCGAAAATGAAAATGAGTGAGATTGGCATGAAGAGAAAACTAAGATTCTCTTAAGCTAAGAATTTGACCCAAAATCCTGATAGAAAAGCAAATCGTACTCATTTGGAATTCGGAAAAGAAAAGGAATCGAGTGTGCCATTCTCAGGTATCTCTAGTAAAAATGGTCATATCATTAATTCTCTTAGCAATGCCATGCCATGCCAAGTGAGCTCCCTCCAGTGAAAACTTTGGGTCCAAATTGCATCGCTAAAAATTCCACTTTCACTTTCAACTTTTTTTGCCTATGCTATGTATGGCTCTCCCCACTTTCCCCCTTTCTACGTATGTCACATCTGCCACGCAAACAAAAAAGCCCATATCTACAATTTGGTATTCAGGAAAAAAATCTTGATTCTCAAGAAATCAGCCAATTGAACGTAGTTCCCACCCATTCTCACAAACAGTAATGAGGCTCCACCGCACCGGGTTGCCCACGTATTTAACCGAAACGCACGAGCATTAAATATGACATTTTCATTCATGGACATATCTAGTCCAACTACTTTCTCATAGTCGGCAAAATAATTATTACTGCAGCTATTATTAATGAGAAGAGATTTAAAACACATGGTTTAAACTAGTTTTAGTAAAATTCATCTTGCGTATCCAGGTCTGCTGCAGGAGGAAAATAACATTAATCCAAAATGCTAGAGAAATCCAAAATATCCCAACGCAAAGGCCAGGGAAATGAAAATTAATGCCTCTCCTTCCCTAATTTGACATTTCAGAACTGAATTGTAATTTCTTATCTTCCCCTTGTACAATTTCCCACCTTTCCTTTGGAATTATTGATTTGTTTCAAGGGCAGCACAACGAAACAACTGATTTCTGAGAGAAAGGGAAAATCAAGGGGACTTTGAATGAAACTCGACACTTTTCCTATTCCCAAGTAATCAGTCGTTCCTTTCCTCCTTAGAAAAGTCATTAGCCTGGCGTCAGCCAACCTCGTCTAGTTTCTTTTTCCCCCTCCGTTGACTTCCAATTGGGGAGAAAATTCTCGTCGTCGTAACAGACAAACAAATACGTTGAGATTTAAGTGATCCTTAATATCAAACTTGGTTGAACAATTTAATAACAACTAATCCCTATGATGGCAAAATAGAACTCCTCATTCACGCCTATCCACTCATGCGAGCAAAAAGCCGATTAATTCTCGCATCGTAAACGTTAAGGTATTTTCACGTCCTGAGGAAAGAAATCCGTTCATCGCATCTCTATTACCTACTTCGATTTCACATTTCACCCAAAGTTCTCAAAGTGCTTTTGCTCTATCAAGTGCGTACGTATGTGGCACATGAGATTCTGATGATGATGATGGCTTCTACAAACCTTCAAGAATATTCAATGCGAAGAGTATATTACGTCGACTTCCACATGGACCAAAATTATTGATCTTGCGTTACAAATACAAAACGTAGAGCCTATAGCACAACTGAATTGATAGAACATTTACTCAATTTCTGCAAATGTCTTTTGATGCATGAGCTTTAATTAAATTTGCAAGGTAAATCATAACCTAAATGTCTACCAATTTGCAAAAACAAGGTTTTAGCAATTTAAATTCAATTTCAAATGCTATGATATTTTATTATTAGACACTCACCCGTCCTGAAGGGAATATCATTTCTGTACCAAGCCACGTTTACCGCTGGTCTTGAATCCCGTACAATACATTCCAATTCCGTTTGTTCTTTTTCCTTCAGAGTTAAAGTTGCGTCTGGCGAATGATTCAAAATCTCTATTGACTTGGGTGGAACTGCAAATAAACAATTCAGAATTCTAAATACCTTCATCTACAATTCAAACATTTAACTCCCATACGAGTAGTACAAAAGATCCATTCTGACTACGCACAGCACAGTGTCAGCCTCGGCTCGGCGCCCAGGTTATGAATAAATGTTTCATAAATTCCAATTTGACTCGACAAAAAAATAAAATTGAGATATTTTGAAATATGGCTGCTAAAAAAAGAAAGAAAAAGAAATTTCAAATTCGAGATTTGTTTCGTACTTTATTCCATTTGCCGGGCATTGGCATTCTAAGTTCAAAAAACTCGGTGAATTTGATTTGCTGTGAAAGCATAACGCATTTGCATGGATTTTTTGAATGGTTATTGTTTCCTTCCTGTCAGCATAAACTATCCACTCCCTTAGTCCTGGTTCAAAATGTCTTTCACATGGTGCTTTTATATGTTATTCTACAACGTCCTGTTTCCGCTCATAACAGTCATTCAGTATAAGTTGGTCTTTTTATTTACTCAGGGCTAGGAACGAGTGAATAATAATATCACCCATACCACCGTCATAAGTACGCACGACTTGAGAGTTAAATATTCACTTTGTATGCCTACAAATTGAAACACCCTCCTGGACCGAATGCACTCGAGGGAATTTAATTAGACCTGAACCTCTGCATTCAATTAGTAATTCATAGTAGAGAAATGTAAATACCAATGCAATGCAATGCTCCCCACTCAAAGTCAACTTTTCTTTTATTAACAATGGAAATGACACAAGCAGGCAGGAACAGACTCAACCAATTACTACCAGAGGAAAAACAAATTAAAAAATGAATAAGGGAAAGGAATAAAAAGACACCCGGGTAGTTTGGTCTTGGTCGGTTCCCGATCCTGTTGTTTTGACAAAATGAATGTGTGTCGCAATGTAATTAACAAATCACAACTCAGCCGGCGTCAGCGTCAGCTTCGCTTAACGTTGACTTTCACGATTTTCCTTGGCAAACGCAAAGCTAGAGCTGCTCTTGCTGCACCAAGGCGTCTTGACTCCCTCTTAGGCTAATGACTGAGTCTAATTAATGAATGGGACTAACTCCATGGGAGCTCGGGGTCTCCAACAACATTAGGGCTCTAAGCTGAACCCAAGTTTGTCACACGATTCTAAGATCCTAGGGTCGGACGGTCTAGTAACAATAATTCTCCAACGACCGATTATACCTTTTCTCTTTCTTCTTCTTTCACTATTTTAACCATTTCGCGTTTTGCATGGAAAACTCGGTCCCTCCTGTCTGGATGGAAGCCCTGGTGAGAGAAACTGCACGTACGTGGGAGACAATAAAATAAACGTTTCCACCTCCTTGTCCTCCTCATCTTTTGCATTTCTCTTCTCACTTTCTTTTTCATTCTCACTCCATCGTAAAAAATTCTCCTCGTAATTTATTCTGCCAAGACCAGCCCATATTACTACAGTAAAGAAACTTCATTTCTTTACGTGCGTGTTATTACCAACCCCGCCAGCCCCAGTCTTAAGCCATAAACTCCCTAACCTTCCCTGTATAGAATTTCTTACACCTAGTTCTTTTTTTTTCATTTCATTTCATTCTCCATGCAAAAATAACCCTTTGCATTGGTATATGTCGTGCATATTTTGCACATGCAAGGAAATTTTCAAAGTAGTATCGGATTTTACAAAATACTTTGAGCACAATAAAAAATGTGTGACAAAGTTTAGAGCAGCAGTCGTCAGGAAATTAAAATAGGTCACGTGCATTATAGGAGTTTTGAAACGAGAAGTGCGTAGCGTAAGTGCGTGTGTGTGTGTGAGAGCGGGTGGATCAATAGTTCAGCGCCTGAGCCCCATTTGGTTGGAATTGACGGAAAAATCCTTTAGAAATCATCTTCATTTTCCTAGACTAACGTCTGCAAAAATATTTCATAGGATTTTTTCAAAGTGACACCTTTAGTCATTTCTTTAACTTGAGGAAAGAGTTGAATGAGGTTCTATTCAAAGGAAAAAGGATTGAATTAAAAGGAAAATTCAACCCTGTCTGCCTATTCACGCTGCACTGGAATAAATGCAAATGAGAATCCACGTTTTCATGTGTAGATAAAAAATGAAAGTCTTGAAAGATAATTGCAAAGTGGAAGATTCTAGGGAATCAAAAGTTCTGTTCTTGAATCAATAGTTTGGAAAGGACTTGAGGCGGCAGGGAAAAGTCTTCCTTCTCTTCTCAGAACGAGTCACTCGCTTCGCTTGAGTGATGAAATCTAAGGATTTCTTCCAATGACAATAAATTTCACAAAAGTCTTTGCCCTAATACTTACAGATTACTCGGGACTCGTGGCTTGGCTGGAAGATTTAAATGAACCATCCAAAGTCAGTCTTTCCGATTTTGCCTAGTCTAATACCTACCAAACCCTCTTGTACTACGAATTAAGTGCAAATAAACAAAATCCTAAAAATATCCGTAAGCTCTTAGTTTTGTCAAAACAATTACTTCTTTATTACTTGTCTTCAAAGTCGTTGGATTCACCAACTGAGCAGCAGCATCCAAGTGTTTTGACTTGAGCCGACTGGTGTGAATTAATCGTGGACAAAAAAGGGAGAGTGAAAGTTCGAGTGGGAAACTGGCATGGCTATGAAGTAAAAATAAAACGCGTGGCATGGCAAAAGAGGAGTGAAACTTATTTGGTAGTGAAAGTAGTGTTTACATTTGTGTAAATTTACACCGAAGGCACTACGAGACGACGACTACTACTGCTCGTACTGTGCTGTGCTGTATCCACAGTTTTCTATTCCTCAACCCGTATCCCTTTGACATTCGCACTTGACGACTGTATCATCTGAAATTATGCATTCGTTTGCACACTCCTCAATCCTTCTAATGTACACAGGAGGGAAAATTTAATTTGCATTCTTCGATCTTTTCAGAAAATCTCGCCAAACAGATACTAGGGCTCATTTCCAACACAATGCAAGAACAGATGAAATCTTTCACCAAATTTTGACTTTATCAAGAATCCTAAAGATTTTTTTGAGAAAAGTGAAGTTAGAAGGAACATAGTAGGCATTGAATTCTGTTTCAAAAATTTAAAAGGAAAATCCCTTTCTCCTATTCAAAAACAGGAAGATAATAGGGGAAATTCCTCGAGGGTGTAATTCCCCAAATGCATTTCGATGACATTGAAAAAACTTGGAGTGGTAGAAAAATGAAAGACTTCCCAACAGTTTTAGAAGCATAGCAAGGAGAAAGTTAATGTACAGTGACGGTTCTTGTCTCCCCTCCCCTAACATACACTACAGAGCCAATTTCTGATTATAAATTTTGCACCCTTTCTCATAACGATACACATACGTAAAGTACTAAAAGTGTCTACCTAACTTTCACCTAGCCAGCCAAGTCAATTGCCTTCACGCCCAAAACTTTCACTTGCAAACTTGTAGAGAAAAAAAAGCAGAGAGGGGAAATATACAATGACAAATGACATTCACTCATACGCTAAGGTATCACAGAAAATTGGCTGCATTTCTGCTCTAAACCGAGACTGGCGTTTTATAGCTTAGGCTATAAACTTGATTCGATGAGGACAACAGCGAAGACTATAGTAGTGGGCCGAATTCGAATATTAAAGTCCGAACGCATGGATGGAGTCTTGGCGGAGTCTATTTTCTTTGAAGAGAGAAAAAAAGCAAGGAGATGTTTGAGCCTTTTATAAAATGTCACAAGAGTTATTGCGGGGAAATGCATCCAAAGCTAAAATTAGTGTCTTCTTTTCACGCTGTCTTGGTCCTATGAAAAATATTAAAACGATATTTCATTGGGGAACATGGAGTTTAGACTGGTCCAAGTGTTAGTCTTATTCCTTCGTCTGTTCAAAAATGTCGCCATCCTGGTGTCTTTAGCCATCATCTCGACTGCACTAGGAAAGAATGTCTCTTCGTTCTTCTTATCCCTGTCTACTACTATTCATAGGAGGATTTCATCTTCGCAAAAAAAAAACTCAACTGCCTTTCCAACCAACCTGGGACCTTTTTCAGTTCCATGGAACTCTGCGCGATATCTCGCATTATTATTATGATATTAGAATCGTCATTCCCATCCAAATGCCAAACACATCCGCTCACATTTCCCTGATCAAATTTGACGCTTCTCTGTGTCCTCAGAAATACGACGACATTCTCTACGACTGTGTGTGAACGACGCGACGCAGAGAGCAATGAGCTGAGCTATAGTTTTTTCAGGCAATAATTACTTTTCCATTAGTCTTGTGGGAAAAGTCGATGCCAGACGAATGAACAAATTTAGGATAGTCCTAATTTTAAATAACGCATCGAATACACCAACTCCTACAAAGTTTCAAATGCCATTTGAACTGAAGTAAAATGGCAAATGGAACTGTTCGAATCAATTCTAAGAAGTTGGCACATGTGGATGTGAGTTGAGTGTACGTACAACTGGGGCAAAGGAAAAGGAACACCAGAATCTCTCGTCAGTCAAGAATGTTGGAAACATATGGATGAATGTATGCAGAATTTTGGCAATTTGCATTGGACCTGTCAAAGACAACTTCTCTTGACTTTGACTTGCCGCTCAAATAAGGTAAATTCCTATCAGAAACGAACACAGCGGCAGGTCCCCCCTTTGCCTTACTTTTCTGACAGAATCAAAACGCCTTGCTTTCTTCTCACCTCTCCTCCCGCCCTAAGCCTAAGCCCAACTTCAACTTTCTGTCATGTTTCTAAACCATAAGCATTCGTGCCTTCAAACATAAATTCAGTCAGGAGTCAAATGATATAGTAGTGCAAAGGATGACACGCTTCAATTGCCACGTTAATGAAATTGAAGGATTTATAAAACATGTAGGAGAAAAGGAGGCCAAAGGTCACAAACTCTAACGATTCATCAGGCTTCTTTGGTTTCATCAAGTTTGCCGAATGTTTGATTCTAGACCTCTCCTTAAATCAAGGAATTGGCTAAAACGTACTCAATTACAAACGAATTACCGTCCTAGCTATGCTCACGTTACAAAAAAAAGTGCCGCCGTAATCTGAGATTGAGGAATTGCAGGTAAACTCGAGCAACTGAACGCGTCGTGCTATATCCTCTTTCGTGACTTTAATGGTCCTCACGAACGACTCCGGGAACTGTTGTTGTGGGTCATTTAATTATGATTACTATTCAGCGCTCTCAAGGAAGTGAAGTACACATGTCTGAGAGTAGACCCAAAGGTTATGCAGTGAGTGCTCATAAATCACATTGTTATTTCCCTTCCTGTAGTAATTTTATAATTTTATTTTACACTCAAGTCATATGCAACTTTATCGTTTTAAGTAAATTCAAGGCCAGTCAATTTAGAATTAAGAGTAAGAATTTTGGTCTAGAGAAGTAACCAAATATAGGAACGCTACTGGAGGATTCTACAATCTATTCATAAAATTTTCTGACAATTTAATTTCCATACATTCATTCATTGACACAAACTGTAAACCCGAGCCAAACGACTATTTTGATGCATTTTGTCTAATACAAGCTTATTACATAAAAGCCTGAGCATTTCGTCTCAGGGAAGTCAGTAAAATCCACGAGCAACAATTGGGCTCAACATCCTCATCCCACACATCAAATGACAGGAAACCAAGTGACGAATAAAACTCAAAGAGCCCTGTCCAGTCGGAGAATGAAAAGATCTGATTTACAAGATCCATAACAAAATACAATTTGACATGACCCAAGTCGTAGTCCAAGAACAAGAACGAAGGAGAGGAGCAAATCTTTCCCTTGAGACAGATTGAATGAAAGGAAGGTTGAATCACTAGATCGACCAATCCAGACGTGAAGGTTATCTTGGTGACAAATTCTTCTCAATATTTTTCCAAGAACAAGCGGGGCCAGAATGATTCTCAAATCCCTGTAGACAAAACAGTTAAGAGAAACTCGTATCTACATCCTCCATACATGTTCCCTTAGCCTTGCCTTGCCTTGGCTCAAAAACTTCTCTGAGCCTTTCCGGATTTGACAGTTTGAACTTCAGCCCCTTGTGTTGAAAAAAACTCAAAATTCCTTCATTCAAATACATGTAAAAACTTTCACTTCCTTCCTGTAAGGTGGGCGGGAGATCGAGACAAGGTGAAGTTGAAAATATAAATGGTCTAAATGGTGTTTTATGTAAAGAGTTTTTCCTTAGCGTCCGTACATAAGTTCCTGTCATGCTCAGCTCAAGAAAAGTGTCCCAAAGGCAAAGGCAAGGAAAGAAAGTACTGTAGTTCGTCTGCTGCTTCCTTTCCCTTAACCTCTTCTTCAAACTTCTTTCACTCAAGTTGTAGTTTTACAAGTTTAGTCTGAGTTTAGCCCAAGGCTCTATGTATTCTCTTTGTCTTCCATTCACTTTTCCTTTCCATCAATTTGTAACGAGATTTCAGTACTTTCACCGTTAGGGCTAAGTACATTGTTGCATAACAAGGTAACATATGCGCGCTTTGCAAAAACAATGTTCAGAAAATTATTAACCAACTTGATCAGAAATATACCAAAATTCCAACTGTTGATTTTGGCTCTCGACATGTGCTCTTTGTTTATTCGAAATTGGCAATGTATGTTATATGGTTAGAGTTTTTTACACGCACTTACTTATACGTTCTACCATTTCCTCCTATGTTTATTTACTCCCAGAGATTGAAACGAGGCCTTTCACCATCCCCATGTACCAAAAGCCTAGCGAAGCAGCAGTAGTCCATCTTGAAGTAAACAAATATTTGCCAACAATGTATCTCTAGTCAAACCCGTTCGTTCGTACGTTGCAGTGCAGTTGCAATGGAATTGGGAGCTCTTATCTCCGTTGGGATGAATATGATCTCTTCACTCAATATTATTAAGGAATACTTTCCCCTCCTTATGTACATTTTCATTCTGTATAAAATGAACTCCATTTGTATGATGAGCAAATTAGATTTTCTTCCCAATCCGTCCGTCCAACAAGTCAAGTAGTCAGTAGCAGTAGGTCTATTCTGTTTAGTCTCAAAATTCCACTGAATTTCAATTCCCTCTAATATGGATATTTCCTTCATGCCTTCGCATATAAAATCTACAGGGCACGCACGCAGTGGACTACGCCACTTCCCTCCAGGTCACGTCTTTCTCTTTCTTCTCTAATAATGAAGATCAATGAGAGCATTAAAGGGAATATTATGCACAAGGATCACACACAGCACAGGATAGAGCCAAGTCAGACAGTGCTGCTATCCACATCAAAGTGCACAATTCAACTGCCCTGTGGATATTTTGTCCGCAACGTAACTTTACCGTGTCAGACATCAAATAGCCCAATGTTATGCTAGAGTACCGACCGAATAGTAGCCTGTCTACCGAAACAATTCCTCCAGACAAATAAAATTACTTTCCCGTCTTATTCCCATCCAATCTGATTAGACTTTCCCTTTCAGTCGGAGAGGTCCATGACTCGAGTAACTTTCTCCAAAGATGCCAACTCAGCGCAAAGATCGAAAGCTACGCCACACCACATGAAGAAGACCACAAAACAAAGTTTCATGACGCAACCCTAATTGTATTTAAAAAAATATTTAGCAAGTTCCAATTTCAAGAAAAATCGGTAGAAGTGTAATAATAACATGTGAAAAGACAGTAAGTATTTCACTTCTCCAAATAGTAGTATCCTGAAAATAAATCGATATTTTTAAAACCCTGTTGAAGAAATTCCTCTGAGGGCAAGTGGTTGCTCACAGAGGGGATAAACTACATCACGTCTGTTTATTTGATTTGATGGAAACAGAGCAAGGAATTCAATGTCCAAAATTCCAATTTAATTCGAAATTCCAAAGCCAACCAGCTAACAACACTGGCTGTGATGTTACAAGTACAGATAGCAGATCATCCTACCATGTGCCCTGCCTGACGTGCCCAATAAATGAATGAATGAAGTCCGCCCGCCCTAACAAGCCCTCACTAGTAGCGAAATTCATGAAAAGCTCTAGCATTCCAATTCCTAAGAAATATGGCAAAGTACTGTACTCCAAGGGCTTGGCTTATTTGACAACCTTTCAATTCAACTCACCTAAACAGCCAAGGGTTTTCGGGAGCTAAACCGCTCAACTCTCGTGTTTTCTGTATCATTTGACTGACACGCATGAACTTACCGCCCTGAGGTACGTACGTACGCCATGCATTCCTTCCTAATGCATTCCAAGCATCAATCCGAATCTGAAAAAATCTCTTTCCTGGCTGGCATATTGCATCCAGTAAGTGATTTTACATTGAAATGAAATGAAATCTAAATTCAGGAGCATCTTCTACTACTTCCCCTTTCCATTTTGGATTCAAACGGAAGAATCTCAGTCTGGCCTGTTAGCTTTAGCTAGCCCAGCACTCACGCACGAGTACGTACGTGTAACAAGATAGGAACACACTCGACTCAAAATAGACATTGACAAGGAAGGCAGACGATCAGGGAAGGGTGCTGCTGCTCTTGTCGGAAGCAGTGCTGTGGGAGAGACAACATCAAAAGTGAAAATACGCAAGGATGTAGAAAAACAACAGATTCATGAGATATGACAAACCATGGTTAGAAAAATACAGAGGCAGAAACCCACCTGAGCAAGCAGGAACAGGGACAGAGAAAAATATATGGTCCCTTACTATTGGTTCATTCACTCGACTGCACTGCATCGAATACAAAACAGGGCATGGGTGGGTTAACCATGAGGAAGAATTCTGGTATCGTGGTTTGGGATTCATGGCATTTGACATAAGTCAGAACCCAAAATTCTATTACTACTACAACGGATTTATATTCAGCTCATTGGTTTTTCGTGTGGTTTTATTCAGTACAGGCAATAACAATCGAAACAATCCTGAATTTATTTCGCGCCAAAATAATAATAAGACAGACACTTCCTGTTGCCTCTGCAGTCATAAAATTACCCAATTTTCTAACGTCTAAATTCTAACCGGACGAATTTGAACATTCACAATTTCTTGCTCATACCAGTGCAGCTTGGGCTTCTGTATTCTGAGCCCATGGTTTAATTTGGCTAACAAAAGTTGAGGGCAAAAAACGGGAGTGAGACAAAGTATGCATGCCTAAGGTATAGCTAGTCACAAAACGTTCGTTGGGTAAAGTCGTCATCTGAGACAGCAATAATGTTAATGTTTGTTTGCTTCACTTGGTTCCACATGTGTTACTTGGCCCTGCTGGAACCAAACTCCTACGTACGTAGTATTGTGTGTTGAATGCAAAGGCAGACGCAAAGTTTTAACTGCTAAAAGTCGAAACTTTTAATGGTGCAGATCTCATTTTTCATTTCGAATGCATACGACAGCATCCTCGGCGTACTTATAAAATTAAAGGCAACAGCAAACGAATAAACTCACAAAAATATGAACCAAGTGCTTCCTCTCCTCTTATCTCTGACATGTTGCTCATAAATATTAGTCCAAGACTTGTGTTTTCTTCCTCAGTCAACGACTTTGTATTTCATTTGCTTAGCACAAATTCCAAAACTAAAGCTGTGTGTGTCAACCTGACTTACCTAGGACGTTGAGATGAGCATCAGAGCGAATAGCTTTAATTCGATTCGAAGGACCGACTTGGCATTGGTATTCTGCAATATCTTTCAGCGTCACATTCACAATTCTCAAATTATGAACTCCATGATCCGCATCTCCAACCATTGAGAATCGACCAGCAAAACCAGGAACTTCCTTCTTGAAACCTGCAAGAAAAAAAATCAAATTTGCTTAGTACAAAATTCCAAACTGAGCATGTGATTTTATTATAACACTAGTTGTACCAACAAAAATAAGATTTTCAAATTTTCTAAAGTGGAATCGGTCGAAGGAATTAATTCAACTACTTTTGGAGATTCTTTCGCCCGATTGATAATCCCAATCCCAGCTCCAATCTAAACCAAATCGCGTTCGTATCAAGTGGCGACGAAGCAGAAACCAAAATTTTATTCAAGTGGAATTTAGAGTGAAAATCTGAAAGCTAATATTCTTTCCCTTAATTCCATTATTCGCAATTTTTTGTATGAAAGTATCTGAGAAGCGTGAAGTGTGTATGGAACGATAGTAGAAAGAAAAACAAGAATTCCTGGACCAGGGACCATCCTGGGTTGTATTGTACAGTTCAACACACACACAACAGATCCGTGTAATGCACGTAACCTACTTGAGCACATCTCTTGAACAACATAAAGGGTATAGAGGGAAATTGCATCTCGTCCGACAACACATTTTCCACTTGAAGACAACAATGCGACAAGGAGGACTCACGTCCTATGCTGTGCTGTTATACTCTACCATGGAGAAAGTCTCATAACCCCTCGAATTGAAGTGAAAGGAACGAAGGATTGCATTGCATTGAGATCCACATCCAATTCCACTCTCAGTCAGCCACCTATACAAACCCCATAGCCTTTTGTAGAAGGAGTAGTAGCGTATCAAACTCAGAGGTTGGTCTCTAAGGAGAAATATTGGTTTTATGGAACTTCTATCCTTGGCTGGGCAGCAAGGCAGGAAGACCCTTAGAAAACCTGAACTCAAGAAAAAAACTTTTTCCTGATAGTGCTATTTCAAGAAAGATTTGTGCTGATGATCCATTTCCCATGCAATGAGCTTCGCTGGTGGGTATATACCAAATGGAATCCGAATCACCTGCAAACCATATAATTAGAACCTAAATGCTCTCTCAAGGAATGACCTCAGAATTTGGTGAATTAATGAGGCGGAGAAGAATAAATCAATACCAAATAAATTCCCTCAACCCTTCTTCTCTTTCGTATTTTTCTCCTCAGAGGATGTCAAAATTTGGTGAAAACATTTTCCTTCGTATCCAACAAAATTGTTTCCCACATGTCAGGAAGTTACAAGAAGAAGATAGAGAGAAAACTCTGCTCTGTTCTTCTGTGAAAATAAATGCTCCTTGGAATAAACTACTCTTTCAGTTTCACCCGAGAGAGAATACTATTACATTGATAATAAGAAAGAACTCTTGGGTTTGTTCGTATGTGCAATCTGTACATACGTATGTGTTATGTGGGTAGCTTCTTGAATCCTTAGACAAGGAAACCCGAGTTTTGTGGCTTGGCTTGGTTTTGGCTCAACCAAAAGAAGAAAAGAATGGATTGGATGTGAATGTCTGTGTGTGTGGAGAAAATAGAGTCGATTCATCTCGTCCATCAACTTCTCCTTTCTCCCTTGTCTTCATGTGAGGAAAATGGTGCCTAATGGAGTCTGATAAAAATGTTTCTCTTGATTACAGCCGGGATATTTCTCACAGTTGGAATTCTTCGAAACGAACCACTATGGACAAACTCTTTCAGACATTTCCTTTCCACCTTCTTTCCTCACTACACACAACTACTTTCTATTTTCTACCGTCTCAATCAAAAACAAACATTACAACATTTCAACCTATCGTATAATCCTTCCTCTTAATCAATGGAGGATTGAAGAAAGGAGAAAAAGAAAATAAATAAACCATGGCAGAGGTTGAGCTGGGGCTTTGAGAAACTAAATACAACATTAGCATTTTAAAGTCTTCCTTCAATTTCACACCTTCTACACAAAATGAAAGTCTAAATATAGAATCTAAACTTTCCCCTACTTTCTTTTTCTTTCATCAAAGACCCAAATAAATATTTAATTTTCTCTCAAGAGATATTTATGTCGTAATAATGCAGGTGCTATTATTTTCATGGTCATTATTCCTAGACATTTTGTCAATCAATTCCAACTTTCGCCCTTATTCCGAAATATTCCCAAAGGTCCTGACAAGCAGGAAATCTTAGCCTTGGAATAGATTCCGCATTGCAGTTTAATGAAAAATTTACGACATAATTACGCAAAGTCAGCGATAAGTTTTGCCAAAAGTGACGCAATATTTTCTTTCCAATAGTTTCCCCCTTTGCCTTACAACAGAGTGGAACAGGACTCGAACAAACTTCCTTTCCTTCCAAGGAAATTTCCTCGTAAAAACTACAAGGAGAGAAAAAAAGTAAGTTTGTCTTTTAGTTGTGCTCTGTCCGAGATGAATGTTATCTATTTCCCTTGATGTCCTTTCCTTTACTTTACTTTTCCCTCTTACTTGTAATACCTACTCAACTCGGAATTTTTTGATATGTATGTACTAAGGCCAAGGAGGTTCTTCGAGTCCATAAAATGAGAACTCTGATGATTCTGCTCTGATGCATAGACTGGCGATTCATCTAAAATTCTCTCCGAATTCTTCTTACGGCCCAATTGAACCTATGAGTTGGAATGAAATGAATCTTCCTTCAACTCAAATGGCTCAGGATTCGTCCGCAAGAATCTCTAAACACCACATTCGGATGGATTTGGAATACTTTCTAAATTACTAGACTGACTGACTTTTTCTTAGCTTTCCAAGGATTCATGAGTATATAAAATATCCAATTGGCAATAGACATTATGAATGACCTGGTTTACTCATGGACCTTATCCGTTCTATAGTTTCTACACACAGCCAGCGATGCGTCTTCCATTTTAAAACAAACCGTGCGTCTCCAATTGTCCAGCTTTAGTCGACAACGTACAAGGGGAGAATTTATTATTAAAAAATTCAACACTTTCCCAGTTTATCTCATCTTATGTATAAGAAGAGAAGCGGAGCGTAGAAGGCGGAGGTAAGACCATAGAAAAGGACCGAAGGAGGAAGAGAGAGCAAATTGAGTGGATTTATAGGGCACATCTTCAAAACTTACCTTCAACTAGGAGTCCTAGCCGCCCTCTAACACTAGGAAGGCAATAAAGTGCGGCCTTAAGCGTCAAGTAGTGACATATATTACAAACGCCGTGAGCATGGAAGGAAGGAGGAGACGCTCCTTTCCTCTCAAAACCTTTAAATCCAATTTCCAAGGAACGTCTTCCAATTCCAAGACGTTGGCGGGTTCTTCCTAGTAGTATTCTGCTTTGAGCTCAACTGTCTCTAACAATGTGCGATGTGATTCAATAGTTATGTAAGGGGAAAGGCGAGGCCAACCTATTCCTTCCATCCGAATGGGACCTACTTAAAATAGTATGGACCAACACACAGACACAGAGCAGCGTTTGAGGTTTTCCAACAAAATGTGTGTTCTACTTTTTTAAAGTTTTTTTTATAAAACTCGGGGCACCATTGACAAGAGCGGCGGGAGAGGGACGGAATGGGTAATGTCATACAGTAGCTTCTTATGTAAGAGTACTAGTTCCTCAAGCCATCTTCATCATCTGACACGTCCATGTCCTACTTGTCGAGATGGATGAACTACTACTGCCCTGTATCCTCCACAACCTTAAACTTTCTCTAGTTCATTTACCCCTAACCTCGCGCTATAGTTTGGCATGCACGCACTTTCACCATTTGTTTCTCCGAGAAATCTTACAAATTCAAAATTAATATTTGAACACAAGAAAAGACATAGGCATAATGATTAGTGTCATTTCTGAAAGACAAATGTCTCGAATATTGAACTAAGGTTGTCCAAAAATCTAAATAACGCATCTTCTTTGGAATTAAGTAGTAAACACATCGTGCGTGCAAAGTTTCGCGAAGAGCCGATTCAGCTAGGAGCGCCACAAAAAGAAGAGGAATTAGAAGTGAGAATGACGATGCAAAATTTACAACTCCATGTCCGGAATTCCAACAGGGTGTCAAGAGAGCGAGTGTAAAACAAAAAGAGGAAGCTGAGTGAGTGAGTGAGTCAGTTCAGTCGTCGTCGTCGTAGGATTTAACAATGAGAATCAGAAACGTATGAGATTGCGTGTGGAAATTGAGAGACTTGATGACTCCTCATGAAAATAAAAGGGAAAATTGCGGCGCCCGAGCCTCTACACACCAAAAACACGAACAATGGAAGAACTGTGTTTTCTTCCCCCACTAACTCCATTTCTTAGTGACTCCTTCGGTTCTATCCAGTCCGAGCAGCTCACTACGTACTCCTATGAACGCCTAATGCTTTCCCATTTCCCATTACAAACAGCAATCCCACAATCCAATGAAATGAAATGGACAACAAGTCGAAATATCATTTATTTTACTCTAGGAACAAATGTGTTCCATCTTTCTAGCAGCCAAGCTTACAGATTAGATTACAAGGCTCGTAATGTGAATGTGGCCAATAATACAGGAAGACGTAAAGGACAAGACTGAGGCTGAAATGAACTGTTTAGGTTTGAAGATGGATGCGGGAGTGGGATGGGCCGTTATCGGCGTAGTCACGTCGCGCGGGAACCGAAAAGTTTGACGATCCCATAAACTACACCCAAGAGAGTGTAAACGGCCACATACAACACTGGCATAAACTAAACCATTGGTTCTTTAATTGGACCCAGCTACATGAGTTTTCGATTTCACAAGGAAACCATTATCAAGTTCGACGACAGGCAGGCAAGCAGGGAGCAGATGTCCTAGCGGTGACAATTTCGTAGGGCTAACTACTAGTCACCATCAAGTCTAACCAGGTTGGAAGGAAAGTCATCACATGACTTGGCTATCACGGGAGATTTAGTACCAAGGAGAAAACGACTTTCTCCCATCACATTCAAACAAACCAATCCAGATGTGCTTTGTCAAGCTGTACTGATTCCACTGGAGACAACCAGTTCTAAATAGTTTTCAATTTATAGTTTTCTCCTGTGGTTATGTCTGAAAACTTTGCTACTTTAATTGGACCACGACTAATACAGAAAAAAAATTTACAAGGCAAGCATGGGCTGATTTTCGCATTCTTTTCTAAACTTTAGTTAATATTTTTCTATAAAACGTCCAATCTGGTCTTAGCCGTGAGAGTTTAAATGCGTACGTGAGTACAAATAAGTGCAAAGCACTTGAATCTCTGAGCTAGCAAAGTATATTTACGTACATTCAAAACAAATACTGGTAGCGTACGTATGATGAACGCATCATTGCCCTTACAAGGAAGCACAGCAACATTCCTGGTCAGGCCAGTAGTCTCTCTTAATGAACTAGATGTAAATTAACAACTAATTCTAGGGATTTAGCCCAGCTTTGTGCATAAGTCCGCCGTTCCACACCAATAATAATTTCGTGGTCCTGAAACGAGATACCCACGAATTATTCTGCTTCAGCTCCTGGCTAGGCTGTGCAAAGGTATTTTGAAGAGTAATTAAACTACTAGAGGGACCAAGTGCTAACATACTACACACTTCAGCAGTAGCAGTGGAACAATACTTCCGTAGGTTTTCCACACAGTACAAATGGAAATTGACGTTGATAAGAGGAGGAAAAAGAGAAGATAAAACATCTCCAGGGACATGGTTGCCTACCATTACACAACACTACGGCGGCCTAGCCCTGAACACGGGCATTAGGAGAGAATGGAGAAGAAATGAGGCATTGAAGCGAACATTGAGAAAAGCTTGTTTTGGACAAAAAGACAATTCGGCGGGAATGGTCACTGGGGCGCGGAAGGCGGCAGTGGACTTCATTCCCACGTGAATTAACGCACACTTCTACGGAGATCCACAAACAATGGGAATGCAATGGAAGAAAATAATTACAGAGAACTCAGTACTACTATCATCATCCAATACCTGGAGCACATAGATGAAAAGATAGACTCAAAATAGTCTTTCTTCTCCTTGCTAGTTTCCGTTTCTTAGTCTAAGTCTTCTACTTAAGCACCTTGATGTTCAGCTCACAGACTAATAAAAACTTATGCTTTGGGTCTTCAACTTTTATCGTCTTACTCCCATAATCACGCATGAGATTTTTCACATTTAATTCACACGGTAATTTAGCTCCTGCACAAGGAACGAAGGCATTTTTAAAAGTGTAACTAACTTTGTCTGGCAAAGCATTAAGATTATTTTGTAATTCATAATCCAGAATCCCCGATACAAGTTATCCGAGCCAGGATTACAAACTCTCGCCAACTTGTTATTCTTGCGCTTTCTTGCTAAGTTTGAAATCACTTTGCCAAGAAGCCAAAATATTGTAAAGGCAAAGTCAAGAATTTGTACGGCTGTGAATGCGTCGTGGGCTCCTATCATAATATGTATTAATGAACTCCCCAAAGTTTCACAAAAGTCAAAGTTTAGTCCTTCTCCCGTAGCCAAACTCTAAGAAACTAATATGAATAATGGGAGAATGAATGAAAATAAACGATATGCCTCTCTAATTCTTTACCTTCAGTCGGAACTGAAATCTGTGCACGGATGGTTCAACTACCTCTTTTCTAGAGAACTACTCTAGAAGGAGGCGGACATTATAATACTTGAACTCTGGACCAGAGACCTTAAAAGAGTTAGACTAGCCCAGTACTGGAACGGACCTTTCTCCAGATTCTAGAGAGAGAACGTCTATCTATCATGACTAGAAGAAGAGGATGAGAAACCGTCTAACCTTCTGTGAGACAAAGTTGGATCTAGGATTGCAAGGGTTAAGCAAGTATTACATACACGACTTTAGGTTTCAATTTTTGTCCCTTATTCAGATCATCATCATCCTTTTATCAAAATGTGAGTATATTTCATCCTTTGGTTTTTAATTCGTCTCAAAAGTCCACAATATTTACAGCTGCGCATTATTAATTGATTTAGTTCTCTTCGAACAAATTGAATTTCCATAAAATGAAAGTTCAAACGAAACATGGTAAACAGGTCGTTGGACGTAACTCAAATCCAGAAAATAAATCAAGAATGATTCATAACTCAAGGAATTGAAATTTAGAGTCTACGCATGTAATCCCATTAATCAGTTCTTTCATTCAGGGCGGGTTTGTGGTCTGGCGACTTCTTCGGTGGTAGTGGCAGAGTAGTGTAGTATGGACTGAAACTGAAAACAAATTGAATTTCCATAAAATGAAAGTTCAAACGAAACATGGTAAACAGGTCGTTGGACGTAACTCAAATCCAGAAAATAAATCAAGAATGATTCATAATTCAAGGAATTGAAATTTAGAGTCTACGCATGTAATCCCATTAATCAGTTCTTTCATTCAGGGCGGGTTTGTGGTCTGGCGACTTCTTCGGTGGCAGTGGCAGAGTAGTGTAGTATGGACTGAAACTGAGGGAAGCCAAACCTGCTGACAAATATTGCTTTTAGCTTGGGGCTTCTAACAGGTCAATCTGGCTTAGTAGCTCTTACCTGCTACTTTCCCCCTGGCATAAATGCATCCTCTTGTAAATGCATTACATAATAGAACAGACTTGTAGTTGTATTGTAAGCTTGTACCTGCACTGATACGAGGAGAGGACTAATAAAAAGAAATAAAAATAATCGGACGTCCGTACAAAAAAGTAGTTTTCCATCATCATCTAACCAACAATTCATTCCTCTTCCTCTGTAACCCGTTTCTCAACTTTACAGCGTAGTATTTCCCAAACTTACGACCACTATACTTTTTCAACATANAAGTAGTTTTCCATCATCATCTAACCAACAATTCATTCCTCTTCCTCTGTAACCCGTTTCTCAACTTTACAGCGTAGTATTTCCCAAACTTACGACCACTATACTTTTTCAACATAACATGTTATACCCTTAGTTTTGAGATTAACCGTGCTCCTACAGCAGCAACTTGAATTATTCCAACAGGACAGTGAAAAACTTTTAAATGCTTGATTTCCGAAATTTATGGGAACAAAAGAAGTCAGACATGAAGAGTGAATCAAATGGGGAGAAAAACACACCACATAGATCAACTATATCCATTCTAAAGACATTTTTCAGCAGAGTTGTGTATTTTGCAGTTATTCCCCTTGTTTACAAAGAATTATTGCCTGGTTGTAAAATAAAAATATTTTTACTATGCTGTCACTTCATGGCCTGCCGTAGTTTTGCATCTTAAAACCTGAATGACTTCAAGTAGATAGCGTTATAAAAATATATAAACCATTACTATTACTACACTCGTGTACTTTAGTTGTGTTGCGGTAGAAATAGTAGTACCTGTAACAGACCGATAAATCTCTTCCTGTCCGAAGGAAAGAATTTGTGATTCATTTTTTATTAAAGTTCTTGAACTGAAACAAACCGAAGAGACTGCAAATCCAATCAACTTGCCTTATAGAGCAAAACAATGAAGTGATAGAAATCTAAGGTACGTAGTAGTATCTATTTCATGGACACGGCACGGTTCAAAATGAAAAACCGACCCAGTATTTCATTTTTTAATAACATGTCGAACTTTGGCCTGTAATATACGATCGCGCCAAAACCAATTCCCATTAGATTTCCAATTCCAATTCACCCGAACAAGAGACACACTTTTCAAGCCCTTGGGTTTTGCCTGGCATTGCCCTCAGTCTTATCCAATGGAGCATCTTTTACTTTCACTTGTGGCTAGAAAAGTTGAGTCAGTCCTAGCTCCTAGCATGCCCAACTCTTCCATGTCTTCCATCTCTAGTGCCAACCTAATCTTATGATTAAATTAAAATGAAGAGATTAATCAGATCAAGAGCGGAACGACACCACCGTTCACCATCATGTAATAAACTTATGGCTGACTGAGTAGATAAAGTTTTTAATCTTACAAACCCTATTCCTATCTCAACTCTACTACTTTCCTTCCTTTCCTTCCATCCCAACCCAACAACGTAACGCAACGTGGGGAATTAGGAAGAAAAATCACTTCAGACTTGACTTGGATGTCAATTGCAAAGGACGGGCGAAGGAAAAAAATTTTGTAGAATCTAAGCCGATCTGATTATCAATTTCCTAAAATCTTCAGACCAGAAGGGCCTACCTTAATTGGGGAATCCATCCAAAAATAGCTCTAATTGGTTACTACCAGGGTTTGAGGTTAGTTTCAATATATTTCGATGAATATGAACTATCGATAACACGGACTTCATGCAAATTTACTTTCTTTTTTGGATTATTCTTATTTAATCTTATATTGAAAACACAGAGTCCGTCCGTCGTCAGAACACAAAATAAGTAGGGCGATACGAACCAAAACTTTAAGTCTAGACGAGGAAATTCTCTTAAACTTTTCAGTCACTGCCACTGGCTTAAAATCCGCCACTAGAACTCATTTCGAACAAATGTAGTGGAGATGAGTCCTCCTACACATATAAATGGAATCACAACATAAGAATTTTCTTCTTTCAGTCCTTTCCTTCTATTTTAATTTCAGACTCCTTGTAGTTAATGAGGAGAGCATTATAAATGAATTAAGGCTCCCGCACAAAATGCTCAGAATGAAAGAGAGAAAAAAACGTGTGCGAACGATTTAGAATAAAAAGCAAAATTTTCTCATTTGTCCCTTAATGGATGAAGAAGACAAACTCTTTGCTGCGTTGGGAGAAAGAAAACTCGGAAATAAATTTTCATCTCTTCCAACTCTAAATCTTGTCCTACGCATGCATAGAGTCCAAGCTAATGTTGCTAAGAATAGCCGGAATAGTCGTTTTCATTGCGAAGCGAGTAAAATCCTCGATTAGGAGAAGCAAAAGGAAGAATTTAAGAATAAGTAGTGCCATGCCAGACTCGTCGTCTTAGCTTGTGTGTGAATCCGACGACGTCAGCGTAAGCGTCAGCTCAAGAAATAGACACTAATTTGAAAAGGAAAGCTTTTTGGGAAATGTGAAAGCAAGGCCTCGTCGACCGACGAACCAACTTCGTTGCTGCACATTTTGTACCTAATTAGCCAGACCTTGTCTACTCAGTCCCCTTCCTTTCAATTTCTTATTATTTAGACTGACAACCAACAACCACTTAAGTCGACTTGCTAAAAAGGGTGGGAAGTTTCCAGTTATAACTCTGAAATCTTTTGGCTACAAGAAACGAAAGAAAGTTAGCTTTGCTTCGGGCTTTGAGATTATTTTCAACAGAGCCGAGAAATATTATTTGTTCATTCCTTTATACAAGGTAACTCAGATTAAATTTTTCGTTCTCCCAAAATCTTTCAAATAGAACTCTTAGATGAAAAACGTTTTTTCAATGAGCAAGATCCCTAAATTTCATTACTCTCTTGACAATGATGAGGACTGACAGAAAGGACGAATGGGTGAGACTCTTGAACTCAAGAAGAAATTTTACATTGTAGATTTTTCTTTTACTAAATTCATACACGCAGCAGAGCAGACGGAAGGAAAGAAAGTACATAATCTTTAAACGACTTTGAGCATTATACTGTTCGAAGAAATCTAGTCAAATACTACACTAGATTGCATGAAGGAAGACAAATAGTACGAGTTAATGTTGCGTTAATGGCCCGTGAAATTCTTCCTTCCAATCCATTGTAAATATGTACACAGGATAGAAGAAGATTCCACTATTACAGTTTCAGTGCTTCTTTCTTATATGTCGATACAAATATAGAGCCAGAAAAAATCTAGACTCTTCTCTTACTAAAACTTTCGATTATGTTGGCCTATAGCCTTAGCTTCTCCTAACCCGGTAGCCTCCCATTTAAGTTTCTAATGGAATCAATCCTTCCTTTCCAATTTTGGCCCAACGCAGTTGCACGGCATCCTCTTTAGAAAATAAATTATGATTCACCCCTCCCCTCCGAAAGTGCCATTAAAAAATAAAAATTTCAGGAAGGCTTAGGCAGGATATTGGCAGGCAGCGGATTTATCAATTCTGTGAAAGGTGAAACCAAAGAAACGCCAAATCCTGAGATGAGGAATTCCTAAGCATGAGAAGAGTAGTAAAGAGGGGATTACTTGAGTCGAAGTTATTATGTTAATGTACGGAAGGGAATCAATGGGAAGAAGATACCCGATTCGGAAATAATGGGAAGTATATGGTCTATATATGGAATCCTGATAAGGTGACAGGATATGAAGTGAGTAAGTGAACCAAGGAGCATTAAGGGTGATGGGAACGTATCATTAAATAGAGTCCATCTCATTTCGACTGCTTTTCCCCGGCTACAAAAAAAACGAAGAAGAAGAAATGCCTTCTAGACGAGCATCGATTTAGTCTTCTCCTCTCTACACGGAGTTAAACGCCACTTTTTCTTGATTTTCCTTCCTGGAAAGATGGACTGGAGGACAGGAAATTTTCTCTGCTCCTTTCCTTCCTAATAACCTCTCTCTCTTCAGGAAAAAAAACCACAAACCCCAAAGCCCGGACGACGAAGACTAAGTAAAAAACGAATCCGTTCCTTCCCTTTCTTAACCGATAGGATAGGAAAAGGAGAATAAATTTATGTAGAAGGAGCAAGGAGGAAGTAAAGTAGAGAAAACTGTCGGCTCACTCCTACTATTCCTTCATGTTTTCATCTCCTTGTGCATTACATTACATTGCATTGCATTGGTGAATCAGCATTAGGAGGATGAAGAGAGAGGATGGAAAAGGAAAGCATCGACCGGGTCGTCGGTGAGTTCATTTCTTGAGAGATAGACTGAGAAGATAAGAGAAGAGAAGTCTTCTCAAATGAGATTCTAGAATAACCTACATACCATGGTTGAAATACTCTCCTCCCGCTGTCCTTCCAATGAACTCAACTGAATTCCCACAACTTTTACTCATCCATCCGTGTTTCCCTTTCTCCTACGTACGACAATCCCATTCACCACAATCTCAATTCTATTTCTTACAAAATTTTCACATTAGCCAAATCTAAACTACCACAATTTTATAAATTTTGAAAGTGAAAACGAGGATTAACTAAATAGCATGTCATGGACGTGAGACATAAAAGTCTGACCCAAGTGACTAAATGAATTGATGGATTTGTATTTAACGGCACGAGTGACTCGAAGAATTCAATGTATTCGTTTGCGTGGGTTGAAATGAATAATAGCCTGGCAGGTTGGTCCCTAGAAGAAAGGGAACAAAAACCTGAGTTGGACTCATTTAACTCAATCTTTCAGTGTGAACACAAGTCATGTTGTGGTGACACCATTTGTCTAAATGCCGGAAAACAGGTCACAAATGAAGACGCTGCTCTGCCAATTCATTGCTTCCCAACCAAGCTTTTAAGACCCCCACTCTCCTTTACTTTCCATAAATAATGATAGTAGCGTAGGAGAAGTACGTAAGAAAAGAAATGTGTTAAGCCTACAGTCACGGTTCCCTTTTTGCAATTTAGATAAAAATACACTACACAACATTACATAGTGCGTGTGTGTGCGTGTTTTTCCTGGCGCTATTAAGTTACATTTACTGCTCGACGTTATGAAACATTTTCTTAGGGTTACCATTTATCAAGAGTTTCCAGTACGTACGTACTTTATAAAATACAGAACAAGCACTTCCTCCATAACTTCCATTAGCTTGCCTCAAATAACTTTGAGTCCCACTTTCCCACTCTAATCGGATAATTTAGGATTGGAGGGTTAAAAGGTTTGGCTAAGGGCTTATGAAATAAAAAGTATTAATTACAGCTAGTATCGGCCATTCTCTAGGGTCAAATTCTTGGAACCCGGGTCAAGCCATAAGACCAAGAGCATTAAGAAATCAGACGAGTTGACAGGAAAAGTAGTTTTTTTCTCCTAAGATAAAGCTAAAATACTATTTCTCATAAAACATATCTAATCTTAAGTAAAACGAATCTGATTTAATTTTAACTATAGGGTTATTCTTAACTTCGTTAATCCACACGCCCAAATCACAACGTTGCAAATTATTCATTTCAAATAGGCGTGGCTTGAATCAAAATCTGCTGAAGATGACAAGTCATGTATTATGGCCGCAATCCGCACGCGGACAATAATAAGGCCTCCACGAGACGAATTGAGACGGATGAACTTGAGCATTTACAAAACAAAGTCAGTCAGTTCATACTGACTGGTGAAAGGACCCATGCACGCAGTAACATGTTCAAGCTTCTTAAAAGGAAACCTTCATTCTATACACAGAAGAATACATCCATCCATCATTGTAGACGAGGATTGTAGAAATTCTGCATGACACATCTGATAGAGTTTTGGGAGTTTGAATGGCGGTGGATGATGTAAAGTAAGAGTTTGCCATCTAGTCTTCCGTTTCCCGCCACCCGCCCTCTTCTTATTCTACTACTCAAAGTCCAACCCATACTAAGGAAAAGGATCTTTCCCTTCTTCCTATTACCAGATTCCTATGCCAAAACGATGTAATGCAATATTCATATTTCCAGTCATACCGAGACTCTACTCTACATTACGCCCTGCTTTCCACTTTTATCCAGGGGCTCCAGAATTCAACTACGGCGAACGTAGAACTGCAATGTAAGAACCAATTTGCCATCCGGTAGCAATAACCCCTGGTACATCCATATAAATATAACTATTACGCAAAATACTCGTATGGCATCTAACCCTATCCTCAAGTAGTGAATCATTCTAGCCTTCTCTGCAGGAGCTTGAATGGTGACCCAAACCAAAATATTTCGAGTCACTACGCAGCTAGTAGCTTTAGGGTATAGGTCAAAAGCGTAGATTTAAGTGGCCTATGGAGTATAAAGTATTTTATGGCCAAAAGGGATAGGTCCATTCCCAAAGAAACTTCATTAAAAGATTTAGATCAATCTGCTAGGATAAGTCTAATTAAATGGAGCTATCACTGTAGTGCCTCTGCAAAATCTTTCTGTCAAAAAAGGTTCCTAGGCCTTTGTATTTGCCTTGATGACTCTGCCTGTATCAACTAAAGATACCGTTTCCACACCTCTGTGCAAAATCTACTATTTCGCTGGCAGTGGTACGTACTGGAATGGTAAATGTGAAAAGAGAGGAAATGCTTTATTCCTTCCTTCGGTGCGAAAACATTGGACTAGTTCCAAATTTTGAAGAATTAATAGCATTGGAAGGATGCAAGGAAAGGAGTGAGCCAGTTGAGTGCATTCGTGCATTGTCACTTTCACATTGAAGAGGGTCAACGCGAGCGAGTTGAGGAGGCACTCAGATTTTGGAGTTCGCCTGGCCTGCCTGTCACCTCTCTCTCATCATTTTCTCAAATCCCTCACACTCCTCAAAGGAATGAAAATTTGAAAAGTATGTCATGGATATGGAATCATGCCATTCTACCAGTCAACCATACAGACATCGGAATTCAAATTGTTCACATTTGTCAGACAATGCCAAAATTCCACTCACTCAACGGCTCAACCAAGCGGGCATATGGAGAAAAAATGGAAAAAAGGATTTTTCGATAATACCAGATGAGACTGCGAAAAGGCAAGGCTGCTGGAAGGAAAATAGCATGTGAAAACACCGCAGCAGCACTCTATCCGTTTATCTAAAAGTCATTAACCTTAAAAACCTGGGTTTCCATTGAAGAAAAGAGTTTGTCGGATCTCGGGTAAAAGGAGAACCACACATTCCTCCCATTACTCACACCTGGAAAGAACTTGGGAAATGTGCAACGCACTTTGCTATTTTCCAAACTGTACATCCCACACAGCCAAACTCTTTCTTTTTCCTGTAAAAAAATTAAGTAAGTATGTCTGTATGTCTGTCTTCCTTTTTAGCTCAAATGTCTACATTTCTCGTTCAGATTAGAGGTTACTGCAAGTACAATTTGAGCGTGAGAAATTTTCTATTGTTGTGCAGAATATAAAAATAGTGTGGATCACATGAGTTGAGAGGCATTTATGTTTCATTAATATTCAACACGCGGTGGTCGTCGGCATCCACCATCCGCTAGCTAGCTAAGCTAACCCCTTGATGCCCCAAAATGTTATTCTCATGAATTCGCACGCGTTCCCAACTTTTAGGCTATAACCCGGGAGAACCTACTTTACTTTGCTTTTTGGAAGTATATCCGTCCACTTCCACTCCACTCTCCTCCGCGCGCTCACCCGCTCCCAATTTCTTGTCATACAGACTAATAAATCTCTGAAAATCCGCAAAATCCTTTCGAAACTCTTGAATGGCTCTCTTCTGGTTGACCCTATTTCCTTTACCTTCTTCTTCTTTGCTTCGTCTTATTCTGTGTCCCGACAAGGTCCAACTCCCAACATCCTCATCGTGTTTCATGTTCATGTGTCCTCCTTTATCTTCTCCACAAAGTCCTTCCTCCAAATCTCTTTGAAGAGCATAACCACAATTCTCTCCAAATAACCCACAATGAACATAACTTGATTCCGTACAAATTACAACAACGAGGCGAGGAAATACACAATTGGTTCCTTGGATATCCAATCCAACTTCTGAATTACCACTCTACCAGAAAAATCAAGAGCTACTACAATAATTCCCTTTTCCTTCCGAATCCCGGCTTCGTAGTTCCAATATCAAAGCTACTTCAACCTCTTTTGACGGACAGGTTTAATTAATTCCTAATTACTTCAATTCCTTCCCTAATTGCAAACTTATCAAAAACAGACAGAATCTATTCAAGCTTCCTAAAAGCGAAATTTAGTAACGTGTGTGCCATTTATTCCTCCTTAATTAATTAATTTTCATTCCCACGAAGTGAAAATCAACAAATGTGATATGCCTGTGCCTATGCCCTATAGTTTTGTCCGTAGACAAGTTTTGGCGAATTTGAACGAACTGCGTACAACGAATTCACATGCTAAGTTGGTTCAAGTTGAGAGTTGAGTTGAATTATGAGTGACGTATGTGGAACTGACGTCCACATCACATAATTTCAATAAGCATTAGCATTAGTTGAAACAAAGTACCCTTGAACCGAGGAGAATTTCTGTCATAGTACGTAATACGTAGTATCTCCAGAAAACTGGATACGAGGAACAGAGCTGAGTGAAGTGGAGTGGAGTAGAGTCCATGCTTTGCATATTATTTGGAAACTTGATGAGAAGGAAGCTACTCAAAGATAATAAAGCTCCGTCGGTTTCCGATTCTACTACTACTACGACTACTAGGACTACACTTCTAAACTACCCGCTTTTCCTGGTCTTCTGACGGGTTTATTAAACCTGACAATGGCAGAACGTGTTAACGTCCATCACTTTGATAACCGACAGACTTTCGCAATGGCATGAGATGCATGAGCAAAATTCCCATTTCAATTCTCTTCCCACATTCACAAGTTCATCCATAGGAGTGAGCAGTCAGGAGACTTAGCCATACCACTGTGAATTTGGGTTTGGCTTAAATGTTCAAAATTTGTTATACTAGTACGTAGGAAATTTTTCATAAAATCTTCCTTGTCAAATCCTCACAAAGTCCACACCTTCCGGCCAATTCGGTTAGAATTTAAATCCACCCATCCCACCATAGCTAAACCTTCTGTTTGAAGCGACAAAATCAAAGTGAGTCAAATAAACAAGAGAAAGTTCCATGGGTATGGTGCGTATGTAGTATGAATTTGAGACCTTCTTGAAATGAAATTGACAGGCAGACGTTTTCTCTTGATAGAAATCGTCGACAAACAGTTAGAAGACAAAAGGAAATGTCCTAGTCGGGTAGTTTTCACCCGACATTTCTCTCACAGTTTATTTACCATTCAAATACGATTCCATTTCTCTCTTTTCAATTCAATTTATTGAAGTTCTCTCTATTCCTCATGTCCGGGAGCCACAACGACTCCTCTTGCCAAAGTTGCCTATTTGCTGCTCCTGTTTTTGCTAGCGGCTGTGGGAATCGAAATCCGAATTCTCAAACTCTCTCAACTCGTCCTTTTGCTTGCTTTGGTAAAATTGCCATCCATGAAAACTCAGAACCAATCCCACCGCAAGAGACTGGTCGGTCAGGTCACTCAAGAACAAATAAACTGTGTTTGTATTTCGGTTTTAGTCCTACTCCCATATACCTGCACCTGCAAAGAAACTTGATGGACCAACATAGTGAGTTTCAGTTTGCCGTAGCATTAACTCTACTCAAGAATTCAGCACGTCCTCCTCCGCTGCGCTGGCTCAGCTAGAGCTACAGCTACAGTACGGACCATCCGTTTACTCTTAAGAGCTAAATTGAATTGACCCAAATAGTGCGGCAAATTGAACCCTCTCTCTACGCTCTGATGATCCAACCCGGTTATTTCCTTCTTTCATACCCTTCAATTTTATCCACACATACGACATGACCGCTACTACTATTTTGGAGTTTGACATTTCAAAGAGTGCGGAGGATGCGACCACTCAGGAAATCAAATAACACTGTCGACGTGCAAACCCAGTTCGAATTCTCAAGTTGTGATCATTATTGACTAAAAATACTTAGGACTTTTCTATCTAAACCAGTACGGAAAAACGAAAAGGATTGCGTAAATATGACAGATATAGTTCTTATAAGGCGATATTAATTTAGCTAGTCTTAAATATCAAAATATTATATTTTGGGTTAGACTAGGGAGAAAATTTTTACTTTCACCAACGCATCAGAGGAATCCCAAAATAGAATAGAATCATGTGACTCCGGAAGGAAGCGTCGGGGTGCTCTATTCGTGGTCTATAGAGTACAATTCCTACGTAAGACTCCCTGGAGCGACCCTCGGCCTCGGTACAGTAAAATGTTGAGGGTCATTGGAATGATAGATGAACTCATGGATGAGTCTAATGAAAAGCTTCACGATTCTTGACTTGGACAAATGATTATTCTCTCTTCTTCCTCAGCTCTCAGAGTGGGCAGAGCAGAAGGATCCAACGAACTCTTTCTTCTCATCCTCTTCTTCCTCTCTGCACTGATTTCAGCTTTTATAACCTTCGAACGGGAAAGGAGACGGATGTCTCCTTTTGCTTGTAAGTGAAGGGAAAAAAACTTTCCCTCATATCCGCCGATTCACCCGTGGATGCAGCAGGGTAATCGCAATTGAGTTCAGCTATTACATCTTATGACCTTAGGTAACCCTTAGCTAATGAATCCAATCTCTCATTGGTATTGGGAAAATCAGAATATATCAGAATCGAATTTATACAGCCAACCTTAAATAGTTTCTATATTTTAGTTGGATTTCAGCCCAAAGCATCATCATACTCTAAATTATTGCCAAATAATTCAATTAGGTAAACAACACGAAGTGTTAAATAGCCCATTTTATCCAAATGATAAGGAGTCCCTTAGTAGAAGGATTTCTCGGCAGTAGTCCTCCATTGTTTTTGCCCTTTACTTTTATCAACTTGCATCATTGACACGTTAGTGCTTTCCTTAGTGCCATTATGAGCTGGCTTTTCCCACCTCCTCAACCATCATGCTCCCACTGCTCCTATCCTTTGCCAACTTAACTTCCCAACCTAAGAACAATCACACAACTCTTCCTTTATTATTAACAAAACCGCGGTAGACCCTATAAAGGGTCCTGTAAAGTTTCATTAGAGATTCCGCCTCCATTCCGCAAATGTCAAACTAAAGAACCACCCTTCCAACATTGCAGAATACCCAAAATTCGACATCTTTGCCAAATCACGGCTCCTTTTGTCCTCCTTTTTGTACTCAAGCTTCTAGGATACATACACAAGATTAAGTATGGTCTCCCTCCTTCCTTTTGAAAAACCTCAGCTAACTATACATAAGAACTAATCATCTTTTAAATGATCTTTGTCGAAAACTTTTAATTTTTGGAAAGAGTCCAAAATCTTCTCAACACGCTTCATCAATCCTCAACAACTCCCTGCTACATTATTAACTTCATTAGTTTGTAATGCCAAATTTTACCAAACAGTGGAGTGGAGTGAAGTGGTGGATGACACAATTAATCATAAATATTTTATCTCCTTCCTTCCCTGCCACGTGGAACCGATTACTGACTTTCCATTACAATAGACAATGAATGCCAAAATTAAACCACCCTAGAACGGTTCTGGCCAAATTAAGTCAGGAAAAACTTGAACAGCCTTGGTATCTGCATTTGCAAGGAACCAGAAGGAATGTACCCAGGATGCTACCCAACATTTTAAAATAAAAATTGTCAAACCCTCGGGAAATTTTTCCAAATTCGCTTTTCTTATCCCAACCACGATGTAAAAATTTAGAGTAACAAGACCAAGATTCCCTTGTGGGTAAATTATTCACCTAGGTGGATCAACAGTACAGGAAGGAAGAAAAGAGATTAATGCTGTGCCGGCAGTCTTGCTACCCAAGAAGATCTTATGGATTTTGAAGGAAAAGAAAATAGACAAAGTAAACAGACATGTTAGGAGTTAGGTAATACTTGCATAAGGAAAGAAAGGGGTTGCTTTGCCGGCTAGTCTGAGATTATGCATAAATGTCATACACTTTATCCTCTAATACCCTGAGCGAAAGTTTGAACAAGGAATATTAGTATACTGGGTAGTTGTGTCTTACGAGTGAAGCAAGTAACTCAAACAAGAAGAATAAACCAGACTTTGCTTTTCCTTCATAGAATCTTGCAAGATTCCCACGGTTCTGTGTAGCAAACAACCATCATGACCGCCGCCAGGCCACGTAAACGACAATGCTCTACATTAATCATGTTAAAACTGAACAATGCGTCAGATGTGGTTATTGTGTAAACAACAAAATCTACACACTAAAATACTAGCGAGCCTTATAAATATCCAACCAATTTATATCGAAGTGTTTTTTTTATAGAGTATGGCCCTGTGTCCAACAAACCGGGAATAATTACTAAATGAAAACAATCTCCTGCTCGCTCCCGAATTTCCCTAAGAAAAGGAAACGACGGAAGAAGAGAGCTTAATAAAAGCGATGGGACAAACAGACATGCAAGGAACGGGATTATGAGCTTTTTCTCTATTATCCTGTGTATGTCAGACAAAGACCTCCTGTCCTGAGTATCCCTCTGGGGCAAAAAAGAAAAAGCGGATCTCCTTCAACACTGCACCGTTTCATTAGCTCAGCTCAGGTAGCAGATACTAATGGAACAGAACAAACCAAGTGTCAATAATTCCCTCCCAGACTATTGTTTTGCTTTCTCAACACATACGTACGTAGCAGTAAAAATTTCGGACAAGAGCATTAGGTTAAGCAAAAAATTAAATTATTGTGAGGCTACATAACGTAATGCAATGC
>WJEZ01000157.1:0-41662 GCA_009869925.1 Thalassaphorura encarpata
GGTTATAATATATTAAATCTAGAGATGCAATAGGAATTAATTCAACATTACGGAGATTGAAAGTGTTTTGTCCCCAGCACATGCCCGTTGCTAAGAAAAAGTTTTTTTTCTCCATAAGGTGAGCACATAAAAATGTCAACAAAAACTACCTTTCTATCTCTTAACCTGGGGACGGATTTTCTCTTAACAACGGGGTCCATTGCACCTTTAGATTTAATATATTAGAACCTCTTTGCATAAGCATTGGATCAAGGCTTTGACAAAATAATGAAAAATCAACTTTGTCGAAGTGGGTTGAACCAGGTCTTAAACTTGGCAGAGAAATAACACAAATTTGATAGGCTAATTAAATTTGGAGAATTCTATATTTTCCTATGCCTTACATGTAGACGAAAAAAAATGCCGAAATGTGATTTGGAAAAATCAGCATGGGATTTAACCCATGAAAATTTAATTTTTAAAGGAACCATTGTAAAAAAATTTACCAAAATTTCAAAAATTTATATTTTTAAAATAAATGATTTTAACAGACTAATTTCAACTTTTTTTATATCAAGGGACAATAAATAGTGAGTGTGAAAAAAATTATGTCGGGTCTGACCTCGTTCTACACTTGAAAACGTTCCCTAGTTAGTCTTGTGGTACAACTACGAAAAGGGAGTATTCTCTCGCTTATACCAACTTGGAATCCTAAACACCCTAAAGGATCTAATATATTCGATACTGAATTGAGCTCTTATCCAAAGATTTTCGAAGGAATAGAGTTTACATCGTACAAATCGAGCCAAACTCAAATGGCACCCGGGTTCAAATGGAAGTGCACATCCCATTAAATTCGTGAGCTAGTTGGGCGATAGCTAGTTGAATTAATAAACTTTCGGATTACATACGAAAAACGATTGTTGAAAAATTTCTATAACCTTGATGATCTTCTCGTCATAATTCTTCAATTCGGGGGAGAATCTTTTTGGCATTGATAAATCTTGTACGCCGCCAGGTGCAGTTGAGTTCAACGTGGCATTGTGGAAAAGTGTTGTGGGAAAGTGAGGGGTTGTTGGTGAGTTCGAATCAGAGAGTTTGGTAAGCTCCCTTTGGTACGCCTCAAGAGCTGCTCTGATGTCTTCTCTTTCCAGTAGAGAACCCCCGAATAAGCTTGGAAACAACAAACTGTAAAAACAAAAATACATTTTTAGAGCGTAATATATCGAAATAGGCCAAGAGCAAATTCTATCAAGTATTGCTTCCAGGAACTATACCGCCTGTAAGACAAAGACAGTAAGACTATAATAAAATATAATAGATATAAAACCTTTGTAAGTGTTGGTGGGGCAGCCTTAGCTCCGCCTCTTGAACTCCGGGCAGTCGAAGACCAACAAGCTTGGCTAGCTCCTCTTGATATATTCGGGTAACTTGCTCTTGAGAGATATCATCGTGCTCATATTTTCGTAATCTCCTATCACGACTGGAAGAACTGGAAGGTGAGACTGGTTCCTGAGCATCATTGGCGCAACCATTGCTTGGAGATTTGCAGGTAATATTATCATCTAGCGAGGATTCACATATAGCTTGATTGCCAATACTGCTTCGGTGAAGAGCGTGGTTAGCTTCTGACAGAATATGTGCTATTCTATCCTCGGCACCTGGCTCTTCGGATCTATTTGACTGGGTGTTACCACTCTCTTTTCCTGAAAAATAAAACCAATCTATTTAAGCATTTATTAAATTGTTTAATAGAATTAATTTTTATTATTAGATAGAGAGATAATAGCCTTTTTATTCGGCCATGTTCTTCAGGGTTAACTGTTAACCTGTCTATCTTCTAGCAATCAGTGTTTCTTCTATCAGACTACGTGTGTACTTGAAGGAACCCTGGAAACAGCAAGGTGGCCAACCGTACTACTTTCAGTAGTACAGTACTACTTTTGGAAGGCTTGTACTACTCAAAAAACTGTGTACTACTTTGTACTACTTTTCAAAACTTTGTTCTACTTGTACTACTTTTTCAATCACACAAGTAATTTTGCTGCGTTTTTACATTCATTCTCGATTTTTTAACACATAAAAGTGTTGTTTTCGGCACGCTTTGCGCGCACTGTCAGTTTTCAGTTCTATTTAGACACTTCACGGGGCATAATTTCCCCACAAGAACAAATTTAGTGTAGATAGGTTGGAGTATATATTGAATTCGTTGTAGATAAAATAAACTTTTAACGAAAATAGGAAGGGGCATAGTGTGGTCCAAAAAGTGTACTACTTTCCGAAGAAATAAAGTTGGTCACCTTGGGAAACAGGGAAGTAAGCCTAGGTAGCTGGCCTGCCTAATGATCGGAATAACTTTTTTGCAGTTTCCATCCGCACTGTCCTCTGTCCGTTTTCTATTTTTGCAATAGTTATCTAATTTACCTCCTAAATTAAAAGGGATAAAGTGCGCGGGAAAATATACAAATGAGTTTAGGTCTTGGTTGTCTTGAGAAGGCTGAGCGAGCTTGTATTTTTTAATTCAGTATCTCATTCCATTGTTAAGTTATGCAATATCTTATTGGATCTTCATAATAACTACCGGCTAATTCTATTATTTAGAGTAGGTTCGAAAATTAAGTGACAGGTTTTGCTTACAAACATCAGAAATTAACGAAGTTATTTAGATGACAATAGGACTTTAACATGTAAAAATTATTTATCGTTCAGTACCTAGGAAATCAGTATTTTGGGGCTGCCACTTACTTTTCGGTGCACGGCATTCTTTTCTTATCTAGTGAAGTCATGGCTGCCCATCTAGTTCTCTTACTTAGAACATTTTATTCTGAAATGATTGACCATTGAATAAAGCTATTAACTAACTGATAATTAAATAATTAATTTCAATAATTTGTTTCACGGATAAGGTCATAACGCTGCTAAATATTTCAAGTCAATAATTTAAGACAAGGAATCTTCAATCAATTATCCGCAAAAATGACTCAATACTACGATCTATTTCAAAACTTTTCAAGTGGAAGTGAGATTTATCCATTCCCGTAAGCTTTATATATAGAAGGCCTTTGGTCAATCTTTTCAGGGTTAACTGTTGAACGTGATAGGTTAACTCAATTGTACATACATTGGACCATACCTGTTGGAACTGAGGATCTATTTTCTTTTTACGAACGATTTGGCATACAAACTGTTTGTGAGAGAGCTGTGTTCCTTACCTTAACGACCTTGCATACGATTCTTTACACTGATCATAATAAGCATTTACACGAACTGTTCGTAAGTTCAACTGGCGGGACTCGTCAATCTTCCAGGAAGAATTATTTATTGACGTATCGGGTTAGCCCGTTTAAAATCATTATCGGGAGATCTCGCTGTTCAACTTACTCCACAATTAAAATCTCTAAAATCTTCACTGCCGTTTAGAGAAGGGTTGAAAGCATGGCTTACAAATAATCGGCTGTAAAAATATATTTTCTTCTTAGAATTTTTGTTGTTGCTTACGTTGGTTTTATATGGTTTACTGATTTGATTTTTTTTATTCCGGATCTTCAATTATTAGTGTTATTCATTATTCAACACGGTCCGTTTATTTATTACAGTTAACCCCTGACAAACTTGACCGAATAAAAAAAAGCTATTATCTATTAGTATGCATTGGGGTACGAGCTTACTCAACGCACCGGAACCAGTACAGCATACTGCAAAATGGGCAGCGATTTTGGGTTTTCAAATAACCTGGATCATTCAGGAAGTATGAAAAATTTCAGCGCGATCCCCGCGGGAAACTGCTAGAGTGTCTGTTTTTAATCCCGGTCAAATATTAGAAGCTGTGAGGTTAGGAAAGCGAGACGCTTTTTGTATCCACAAATATGTGTGACCTTGTGCTTAGCATATAAGTTGGGCCTTGTGTGCGAATAAATTAAAATGAAAAGAATAGTCTAATGAATCGACCTTTCAATTTCGTGGGGTTGTAAAATGTAAAATGTGGAAAAGAAAGTCAAAGTTAAAAATTATATTTTTATTTATTGTTTAAGTTCACTTCGGTAAAGGCGATACAGAAGAAAGCTATTATTTATACAACTACATTGAGTCCAGTTTGCGAACGTGGTTCCAGAAGTGTAAAATTGTTTCAGGTTTACTCATGCAGACGAGCAAATTAACTAATTTCGTATGAAATTCTCATTTACCTAATCTGAAAATGCGTACTAGACCTCAGAAACTCATATGAAAGTACTGAAAACATGGGCGTGTAAGTCCGCTTTGAATATCAACTGTAACGAACAGGCGACTGTAACTTGAACGAAACGAATAGTCCAAAAAAACGAAAACGTTGAAGAAAACTCCTAAGAATGATGTGGCCTATTATGAATATGAATTCAGTACCACTCATTACTTGAATTTCAGGAAAAACATTATTTTCCATTAGCTATTGGCAGTCAATTCTTTTAATTAAAGGAGCTGGTCCGATTCCGAATGAGTGCTACGGAAGAACACAACATACAAATACTGCTTTGACTCGAATTTTATTGGAATACCGGGAACAATTTCTTTTTTGCTTGAGAAAACTGTAAGGGAAAAAAGGGTTTGTGCAGTAGGATTCGGCATATGTGTCAATGGCTGTAAATTTTGGCGACTGTCGCAACTAATTTGTACCGCACCAAAAATATCCGCCGCCAATCACTTGTTCCTTCTTGGAACTGAACCAGCTCATCAAATATATGCAGCCTCTCGAGAACCTCTTGCTAAATGTTCCATTAAAAATCCACTTTCCTAGTTCTATAAATAAGATTGCTCTGCTTGTGCTACCCAAAACCACAGTATATATATGTCCCAGTTGATTCTTAATTCACTTGCTTTGAAATATTTTGTCATAATCTTTCGACTAATGTGAAATTCATTATGAAATTATGGACACGCTTGATAAGCAGAACAAATACAATTTAAGTTGTGAAAGACATTAATAAAATATCTACAGTAAATAAATAAGAAGAGAATTTTAGATCCGCCTCGAATAGACAACGTAATTTAGAAACTAAAAAATATTCTCAAGTTTATGTAGATTATGACTAAGAAAATCCGACACAAAGCGCTTTGTATCAAAGAATGTTCTAGTTCTGTTATAATGTCACGGGCAGTTGGGTACGAATTATATTGTGTATGTTTTACAACTGGCTAAACCTCTAGCTTAATTGTTGTAAATATGTGCCAATTCGACATTTCCTTTCCCTGAAGTCCTGGCTTTTCATGCAAGTTACTTTTAAGATTTATTGACACATAGCTTTAGTGGACACCCGAATAAAATCTCATATGAATTGCGACAGCTGCGAAACATTTAACGCGATTTGGTCAAATAAATGAACGAAGATGTATCTATCTATCAACACCATATCGAGCACCATGAAGCTAGGTTTCATTCCTGATTATGCACCACGAAATCGCACTTTGGCCCGGCATAATCTTTTATCCATCTGTACGGAAGTACTTTGAATACATGCATGTTAAGCTTAAGCTTCCTTTGTACACTTAGACCAATATAAATACATCGACCTTCTATAGGAGAAATTTTCTTAGATAAGCTGCTGCCTATCGAAAGAAGGCTGTGTGATGAAGGTAAGCAGCCAAATTTTAAAGCAAAATTGTATTTTTTAAATGTTAAATTTTTTAAACCATCATTCAACGGTACAGGCAGATTTTGTTATTATAAAGCAAAACCATATGGTCAGCCCAACTGACTGGTGCATGCAACATTACTAATTGTTTAATGTAATCCTGGTGACTTCCGCTCAATTACTCCGTTATTTACTACGAGTTTTAAAAATTAAAACTGGTTTTCAAAAAGTTCAGCGGTAAGATTAGTCAAACGACCTTTGATATGATACAACCCAATAGTTAAATTGGAATTGATTTCATCCACTAATCTTCGTTTTGTATTGTGTGTACTGTGTGGATTTTTGACAGAAATAACATGAACTGAACATGAATAACTGTGAACTTTGAATTCAGTTATATACCATTTCTGAAGCCATCCGTTTTAACCTATGTATTAATATGAATACATAGGTAAATATTTTAGGTTTTGTAGTGCCAAACATATCGGTAATAAAAATAGATAGAATATACCGTCTCAACTATGGAATAACTTAATTAACGAATGCAAATAGCACCCAGTAGATTCTGTAAGACTATAAATTATTAGTCAGGTAAAGGTAGTTAAGGAATATGCGTCGAACCTTTTTTTGGAATGAGTGATTTCAGAAGGAGGACAGAGGCATCATCGGCAGCCCATGCATGCATTTTGCGATAGGAGTCACGTCCCTTTTCAGTCAACTTGTCCCAAGGCTTTGGCTTAGACAGAAGCTCGCTGACGGTTCCTTGTGATAAACCAAGGACATATTTTGCGAACAGGCGCTGACCGATATTATGAATAGAGAGTAACTCCCGCACACGTCGAGATATCTGAAGCGTATCGAGGCATTGTGACCCGAACTTGTCCATGTTATATCGAAGCATCTCTTGCAGTCTAGCTTCCATTGGGTCACTCTTTGGTATCAAGGAATCTTCAAACCTAAACGGAAGTCTCTCATGGACGCCTGATGAGCTGCCATTGAGCAAAGAGGAATTCTCAAAATTTTGATTTGAGTCATTAAGGCTGGAATTTCCCGGAGAGCACTGTTGCGGAGATGCTAAAATTGAATCGTTGACAAGATTATGTTGTACTATATTTGCTGGTAATTGAGTTGGTGGAGATGATGCTATCAGAGATCGCTCAAGAGATCGCCGCCATGTTGCCACTAATTCCTCCCCCAAGAGAGAACCGAATGTGTCGACTGGAAGCGATGTCGGGCCCGCTGAGAATCTTGGACACACTTAAAAAGTACATTTTTTTAAATTATAAACTTGTGTTGATTTTCTATACCTAAACAAATCTTGGGAGATGTGGATGTCAAAGCTGGGTGGATCGTCTCAAAGACAACAACATCACCTTTATTCTACGTATTAATTTAACGTCTAATTCCTTTTTATTCGCGTCCGAGAAAACTTTCTGTTACTTATTATAATTAACTTAAGCATGATTGAAAAATTGAATTTGAAATAAAATAAAAACTATTATCTATTTATCTATTGGCTACGTTACGTTGCATTGCTCATATTCAGTTAAAGTATACGGGGTAGTAAGTCTACCGCAAATGCTGTAGAAATCCTTGTTGTTGAATAAATTACAATTTATTTCTCTTTGTAAAGTATTATTACATTAAATATATTTATTCTTATTTGTTTTTCCGAAGGGTTCACTTATTTAAGTAGTTGATTCGTACGGGACAGATTGACGGAGTAAAGCCCTACACGCCTATGCAAGGCAGAAATTGAATTAACTCACTGTGAATGGTCAAAAAATGGACCCACGCGAACTGTTAAACAGTTGAAACCTTGCATGCAGTTCCACCAAAGCATGAATGAAGATTTAAAAAATATTAGCCGTCGCTCTAAGGAAACCCGAGAACTATGCATACGAATTTAAGCTTAACTGGCATGGTGACCGGAGGAGAATACGAGAATAGTCTTCCGCATTCCCTTTAAAAAATTAATGATATGAAGTTTTGAAGTCAATTCTGGGTTTATACTATTTATTACTATACTATTTAATCAATACTATTTTCATAGAGAATTTAACGAGGATTCGAAGTTGCAAAACGTGAGACTGTATGTGTTTAATACAATTAATATGACTAAATAATGACTAATTAATTATTATTTATATAGTGTGTCCCCGAAGGGAGAGAATCGTGTATGCTAATTATTTGGTAGGCTGTTGATTTGGCTTGACATTTCAATAAAACCAAACTTGACACTTGAAACTTGAATTGCATTGAATTTATGACATATGACCTTCCTTTCCATAGTTATGAATATTGTCGTGAAACAATATTTTGATTGTTTTGCATACGTTACTCGTAATACCATTAGCATCGTTTCACGAAAATATTCACAACTTTGGAATGGAAGGTCATAGGTCAAAAGTCAAGTCAATGCGATTCAAATCAAATCAAATCACTTTATTTATAATTGTCGCCACAGAATCTCCATTAAATTCTTTATAAAATGGTTAGTATTGATTTAAAAAACTTCGAAGCATTAACATCCTGAAGGGAACGCAGAAAATTATTCTTGCATCTATGACTGGTCGTCATGCCAATTAAAGTAAATTTCCCATGCTTTGTAAATCTCAATATTATTGGTTGGTGAGCTTTCTTGCAAAGTTGCAGGTCACAACTCACCTGTTCCCGTGGGTCCCTTGTCAGAGTAAAAGATGCGTATGACAACATTTTGCTCCAAAAGGACTTAGGCGAAAAATTCGCTAAATGACATAGTTTAGGGAATTTTTGAAGACAGACTGGAAGTAGAGTCCAATACATAGCTCTTGTACATGCATTTTTATTTTTACTATAACGACTGATCGATAACTCTTCTCACTTAATTCTAGTAAGAATTACACTACACTTTAGCTAGACTTACTTGCTTGCTTGTCCTTAGATTCTGCTATATCCATACCGTTGGTCTGCACAGCAGAATCGCTGTTGCAAGATGATTTGATTATAGAAAGATTGTGCTTAACTTCGTCATAATCCCTTTGTGATTCCAAGCGAGCTTCCAGCCTTGCAATTATATCTTGCTTGTGGTCCAATTGTTCTTCCAATGCGCGAATTTGTGCAGCACTGGTCTCACGAATTTGATTCAGTGACGACTGTAGACTTTGTACATCCTCCATTAGAGCAGCAATCTGGAATTAAAGTTGAACTCAGGGTAATTGAGATGCATGATAGAAAGGCCAAATGGATTATAGACTATACGTCAAAAATCTTACTGGATTTTTTTCAGTTCAGAAATATTTCTTTGGATCATCAAAGTGAACGGTGTCAAGGACATATTTGACGCGATAAATGATAAGCATACCTTCACAGAGTATGTTTAGTTGTGGATAAAATAGTTAGCCACCCATGAATCGGTAATTAGAGTCAGTTTGTCAATTCTGTGGCAAAACTTATGAATAAAGTGATTTGATTTTATTTAAATTCAAGCGTGTATCTGTTATAAAGTTAAACTAAAGGATTTATTGTTGTTTTTTGTAATTTTTTTTATTTCTAATACGGGCAGGTAGTCGACCCAAAAAAGGTCCATTCATTCCCATTCATTCGTTCATTCATTCGGATTATAAAAATTCCAGCCCGTAGCTTTTGCTACTCGCACACTGTATTACAAGCAAATCTGCGCCTTGCCAGGGAATAAATCTGCAAAATTGTATTATGACTTTACTAAAAGGTTGACCATTTAAACCTGTTTTTATGTTTGAACATTCAATTTCGTTCACCAACATAGTCTTACGTCCTGGTCCCAGTAAAGCTGATCTGCTTATACTATTCTGATCAGATGCTTGAATGTTAGTTATTATAATTACAGTCCAATGGAGGCATGTTAAAATTGAATTGAGTTTTTACTGGATTCAAAATTATTCAGATACAAAGCATTATACCAGATTAGAATTGATTAATCTAATTCGTTTCAAGACAATCGAGTGATTTGAGGGTAATAACATGTATCAGTAACTGCCGAACGACATTTAGTCACATCACAAGACAGTTGGGCTATCATATCCGTCGGAGGCACAACTTGTTCTTTTCCAGTTGAGCCAATTTGCAAAGATCATGGCGAATTCTCATTCTGCGCCTTAGCGACAAATTAATAAAGAAACAGAATGTCTTAGGACCCTTTAACAAGGTCGCCCCCTTTCAGGATTCCATATTAATTTTTCTATTTCTTTGACATGTCCAGACGAGGAATCAACTGAGAGACATATGCGTGTAGTAGCAAGTATCAGGTAGTCACACTTCCGCACAAGCTCCGTTCTCACGTTACTACTATTATAACTATACCCTTTGATTGCACCATTTGGTTGGGCCTAGTTCGATAGCCTGTTGGAAAGCCCTTTAAGACGAGGAAAACCCGCGACGAAGTTCACCCATCCGGAGTGCAATACGACGAATTGATGCCTAACCGGAGTGTTAGTATGTGCAATCACCAACTCGACCGTCCGATTTGAGTGGTTTTCAGGGTTCCAATAAAGTACAAATTATTTTTGAAAATTATATTTAACTTAAGTTCCGTTACCCCAAAATAGACTTCGTCAACCAAATAATATTCTCTATTTAGTTGTCGCATCTCATTATTACCCGGATTAACCCGGTGTATAAGAGAGTGTTACGAATTTGCTTTTAGAAATAGTAAATTCAAACATACCTCTTTGTCTTTGGCGGCGATTTCGAATACTTGTGTGTGCTGATTAGAGTTAGAAATGAGATCTTCACGATCAGGGTTGCGAGCCATCGTTACGTTAGCCGACGAACGGTTGCTCTGGACAAGCAATCTTTCCTTCAAAGATGCCACCTCGTTTTCCGCCAAAGACGCTCTCTGTTTATACGAAGTATATATTTTAGCATTTACTTTCGAAATAAATTTTGTACTTATAAGTTAAATACCGTCTGTAGCAAAATGGGCTTCCCCTTTGTTTATAAAAATCCCTTTGTTTATTTTTGCAAAAATTCAATTTATTTTGTATGTTGCAGTCATACCATTAAATAGCAGAATTTCTCTATACTTATGAGGTCAAAGTTAAGCTCTAGACGGACCTTAACATTGTTTGTTTTGGTCTCCATGGGTTTGAAAATTAAGAGGGCGTTCGCCCATTTTGCTACAGACCTAGGTATACTGTGGTTCATATCCTTTCAGTACCCTCTTAATTAACATACGATTTACGTGAATTTAAATGAATAAATATTTTCTATCTCCTCCTAAACTACTGTAGAGTAAAACGGTTTGCATCTCTGGATTCAGCAGGAAATGGGACATGGATTAGGCGACTTATACGAAGATCCGCGCGCGCTGCGCTTACGATTTTTTTCCAAAAACGAAATTTTTTCCTATAAGGGGAAACTTCCCGTAGGGGGGTTTTGCTGCTAGTCAATCAATGTTCATTTATTGGTCGTATGATTTATCACCCTATCAAACACATGTTTGCATCTGGTTTACAGTCAGCAGTATGCTATAATTTTAACATTGAATAGCAGTACAAGAGATTTATAATTTTGACGAGAAGAAGCCAGCTGATACGTTAAAGATAAGAGATAGAAATGAGAAATTAAATACATATTAGATTCATGTGGTTTATAAAAACTAAAGTTTAATTAGAGTCATACAGATACAGAGTGATTTTTAGATTGGCCATTGCTCCATCTCTAGCTAGATATCGCGCATTGAATTAAGAGTCTGGGTATTAAACTTTGATTAAAGTTGCTATTTTGATGGTTTACAGTAAAAGCTAAAATGCCATCACGGTAATCAGGGTATTAAACAGTATTTGAGGATTCTATGTGCTAATGTAATTTTATGTGTGTGATTTCACTTTCGAGCCTGGTGAAGTGACATGGTGTATTGTAGTTTAAATTGAATAGTCTTCTTAGGAAAAGCAGTTGTAACTTTTCTAGTTCATCATCTTCTGAAAAACTCCATATATGGCTGCAATAAAACGAAATTTAGTGAGATTGAAAATCTTCCAACTGGTATTAAATCTCTGTATATTCCCCTGATTGTAAAGGAAGAGACTGTTTTGTAGTGACAAGTTAGATTTGTTATAAATGTAAAATTTTTAAGAAATTCAAACAGCGTAATTAGAAACTTCATTCAGGCAGAACAATTTGTTTTTTCAGTTTGTACGGAATAAACGTACGTCACAGTGTCACAGTATCTCTGTATTGCATAGCTGAGAATTACATATGCTTTTTGACATGATTTGGAAGCAAACTGTCGCTGAAATATTTGGTGGAGCCTTTCGACGGAAAGAACAGAGGTAATAATAAAATTGGTTGGAATGAAATCCTTTGAATTTGGAGAACAAGCGAGGTAAGGGGAATTGTGCGATTAGATCTATGAACCCGGTCAAACAGAACCGCATATAAACTAAACATTCATTTGAGACACTTATAAATTAAAAATAGTTTATTGGATTTGATTAAACTGATTAACGTGAAAGAGATTATGTTTTGGATGCAGCAAAATTACAATTGCGTTTCAGCAAGAAATTATTTTGTTGAATTTTTTCTTATTCGTGTATCTCCTTTTAGAGTTCTGAACCGATTTCAGAAAACTCACAGGCTATCGAAATGTCTCCGCTCTGTACACTCGAAGTTTTACTGGGTGCAAATGGTACGGCTGAAAGGTTATAAATAAAATAACAAACTTGACAAATTTGTTCTTAGATGTCCATGATAGATTGATTAACATGACAAGGGTTATTCGAGTTGTTGTTTATGCAACTTGTATGTTGAAAGTGAATGTACGACTAGACATGTGGAAGGGTAAGCCTTTTAAGACACTGCGCACTGGTAACACTTTAAACTAACTATTCAGTTATTAGCTGGCTGACCAGCTAATGTTTTCTCTCAATCTGTCCGTCCGTAAACACTCTACAAGTCGCAATTGTTCACCAATTGCTTAGGGTGACCTCGTAGGTACTGGGAATCTGGCGCCTAGCTATATAAACTGAATCAAATGGATGCGCATATAAATCGAATATAGTCAAAGCGACCATGCTTCTGAGGAAGCAAAATAAAAATCACGCTTCATAGTCAATCATATGAAATAATGCTGCTTAATTTCGGCTTGTGCATCTATCTCCTCCTAGAGTTCTCAACCGATTTTCAAAAACTCTACGCCAATCGACAGCTCTGATGGCTGCAGATGTGCAAACCACTCTGGGTTTTTTGAGATTTTGGTTTATTCAAAAGTTACAAGAAAAATACAAAAGTCAACAAATTTTGTCTAGCGCTTCACGATATATCTATTTTAATCATAATACTGATCTAATGACAGTGATCAGACTAATAGAGTAATAGAGTGGAAGAAAATGCTTCATACTTGTAAAAGTCTTTGCTTTCACTTTTTTTGCAATACTTACAAGGGAAAGTTTTAACCAGCTCGGAGTATTACTGAAAAACATTTCCATGTTACAAACAAAGTTACTTTTTTGGTGATACTTGTTCAAACTGGACGTATAAAGCTCACTAATTACCATTCCATTTTCTCCCTTTGTTTTCTTTACGTCAGCCAGCTTCATTTCACCCGTCTATGACGGTTTATTTTTTATTGATTTCAAACTTCTGTCACCATTCAACAGAAGTAGATTTTAAACCAATCAAATAGAACCAATGGTTTCCTCAGCCTAATGTATAATCAAATATTTAAAATGCCTGTTTTGATAGCAATTTGTAAATAACAAGCATTCAATGTATTGAGCTGATCAATCGTCCTTCTTAGCACATAGTACGTCCTAACTAACGCCTTACGGCAGGAAAATATTTTGATTGATCTTCCCTTATGCTAATGGGAATCCCTGTTCTGGCTGAACATGTATTGATACCATACCATTGATTTGTTTAAAAGAATATATTTTTTAAACGATTATTAATAAGCTAAACCTCGACTAGATCTCTAAAGGAAATGTAAGTTTAGCGCTGTTTAATTTGGGTGGAGGGGAGTTGAATAATTTAATTGCTCTAATTTTATACGAAGTTTTCATGAATGGGTTTACTCGAGGAACTGAGCTTAATAATCGAATAAGTCTAACAAGGGAACATTTGGAAAGATGACTCACAGAATTCAACCATTCATATTTTATTTCAAAGTACCTGTGCCACAAACAATTTTCGTGAAGAAATTACCTGCCGATATTTACACGTAGGAGAATGGCAGGAGGTCAAAGGTCAATTTTTTAACATTACGAAACTGTCCGAATTCGCTGAAAATTGACATGAAGACAGCCCTAGTAACCCTTTACAAATTGAGATGGGGTCATCATGTCGTCCAAATTATATTTCGGGGTCAAAAGGTCAAAATTTAGTAGAGAATTTGCATTTCTTCACATGCGGTTTTCGGTTCTAATGCATGCTAATGCATTGGGGAAGTTAACTTAAATTGCAATGCCGCTTGGTCTACCCGCATTAATTACCTTCGCTTTTCCTTCAAAAGTTAATGCTATGAAGTTGTCAAATAAAGTCTTCTATTGAGCTATTCCTATGAAGAATTTCATGAGGAATCCGAATTGCGTTGAATTTTTGACCTTTGACCTTCCGTTCAGAAGTTATGAATATTTTCGTGGAACGATTTTAACAGCATTATGCAACTCAATTAAAATATTGCTATACATGTTTAAATTATTAAATTAATTAAAATACATGCGAAGTGAATGCAGCGTTGTCAGGGTGAGGTGTTCCGATCTCTGGCTAACAGTTAGTCCTCTGTTACAACTTAAAGAACTTTATTGCTTGACTTTACTCATTGGTGGATCCTTAACATTGTGGATCTCCTTAGGCTAAGTGACATAATGAAATCGATTGTATGCATACCCTTGTTATTATGACACTTCAAGAAGAAGTCGATTTCACCATGAATTAAAAAAATATAGATAGACAATATTGGAAAACAGGGACAGGGCAAATTCAACATTAGTGCATTACTGTTGCCTTGATAACAATTGGAAATATTTGTTTACTAATCTCCCTTTTACTCTGTATTAATTGATTGTATTTAAACTTTATCTTGACACATGATTTTCAAGCGAAAAATTCATCAATATATAATCCAAGATAGCAGAATTTTTAAACTCTTTCAATTTCGCCAAATGGCGCATACGAGGCAATAGGCAGGGAGTGAGTTATCTGTGCCATCATTTTTGAACGATATTTTGACGGCGTTCTATAAATATAGCCTTAATTTCCTTACAATTCAAATTCATATCATTGTGTCGCTAGCAGGACCTTCTTCAGGAGAACTTCGTCAGGCTATAAGTGTAATATCGTAGGGCAAAAGTAAACAAAGTTTTTATACTTGAGAACGTAATACAACGTGATCATTTGAAAGAACTATAACACGAACACGACTTTCCGCATTGGAGTTTGTTGTATTAAACACCGTGAGTATGATAGCAATGGTTACAATGGTGATTGAGAGAATCGTAGATTTTAATTAATTTTTAATTTAGAAAAATACTACTTTCAAGCAAGCCAAGCATCATTTCAGTATCAATGCAATCATCTCATATTAAATATTAGGATCCAAATTTGGAATGTATACTGTGTTCGTCAAATATACGCCACTCAAGGCGGAGCTCTATGATTGGCATTTCGATATCTTGGATTTGTACACGTTGTTACCGGCTCACAACGTTATAAAATCATTGTATTGTTTAAGATTTTAATAGTAACGATGCAACATTCCGGTCTATTCCTTGTCTAAACAATATTTATCCTACTACTTATTTAATTATTTGTATTCAATTGCTACTCAATAGGATTCAGTTGCTTACAACAGTTAATCCCGAGGACTGCATAAAAAATATATTATCTACGATCTATCTAATAATTTTGGCAATTTCAAATCAGTCAGGTTTTATCCTCCAGTTAATTTTGAAATTCCCTAAAGATCCCTCAAGTAGAAACTATGAAGGTGCTAGGAATTTATATTCAAAATACATTAAAATGGGATGTTCAAGTAAATCAAATGATTGTGAAAGCATCAAAGAGATTGTTCATGTTTAAAAGATTAAGATTACTTGGCTTTGATGTAAATGACCTTAAATTAACGTATACATCCTTAATTAGACCTATTCTTGAATATTGTTCCTGCACGTGGGGCAGTTCTCTAAGTAAGTCTCTTATAAGTAAATTGTCCAAGTTTGAAATAAGATGTCTATCGTTAATTCTGGGAAAGTATATTGAAAACTTTGAACTCTTTAGAACTTGAGTCCTTGGAGGCTATTATTAACTATTATTAAAGAGATTCGGATTAGGAATTATGAGAAGCGAAAGATTTAAGACACCATTTACCAGAACTGGTCCCTAAAATCCGAATCCTTAGAAGTGTCAGATTGTTTCACCTGTCACCAACACATGATAGGTATGCCAATAAGACATATAGGTATATCACAAAATTATTTAATGATGAATTTGCAAAGAGTGGGAGTTTGTATGGACAAGATCCATATACTATGTAACCTTCGTATTTTCGAGTCATTGGAAAAACTAGAGTTATCAATTTTAGTTAAGTACACTACTGTCTTGTATTTCAAATTTTCTTACCCAATAAAGGAACCCAATAAATTGAAATTGAAATTGAAAAAAAATGCATAGCCCAATTAAAACATCTAACCTAGCAAACCAGGTAATTCATTTCACCGCTTAAACAAATATTGCCTTTAATTTAATGTAATTTCGGATTGCATAATCCGGGTGTCTTACTATATAAATTAGAGAGTAGATTGATTTCTTGTAAGAGTAAGCAAGCTAATTTCTCTTAACAAAGAGCGTAGGGCAACTACTTAAGAGTTATTATATATTCATAGTATACATCAGATCATTCAATGATTGCGTCTGGAAGCTTTTCTATTCATGAAATTATGAAGAGATATTCCTCGAAAACACAATTCTAATTGTTTTAGTAATCGATTACAATTGAAACTATTTGATTAATGAAGTCAACTTGATGCCTGTGCCTGAGACATTGTTCACGCAGTATCTTTCTGTAAAATGAACTCCTGAACTTATAGAAAAAATTCATTTTGTTTATATAAATTTCTAACCAGACTGAGATTTTGATTTTTGTTCACAAAAATATGATTCATCTTAAATACAGTTATTATGATTCTGGCAAAACATCTGAGATAATTCAGGAAACTTTTTGGACATACGGTATATAAAAGAGTTAGGAGTGAATTGAAAGTTGTAACAGGTGTCTTTCATGTGATATGTCCACACTCATTCTTCGTCACATTCAGTTAAGAAATTTTATGCTGATATTTGTTTATCATAGAACGGTGATCTAATACCACGTAATTTGCTTGCTCACCAGGATCAAACTTTCATCATATGTCTGAGTGGAGTAAAGTGTTTCGAGGGATCTCCTATCTCAAAAGTCCTAAAATACTACTTTTGTTTAGTTCATGTCAGTTCGCCCTCTGGATTATAAATGGAAATAGACATTTCGTCTTTTGTTGTGCAGTCAGCATGTTTGAGAATTCCAAGTCACCCCTGAAAATATTGACCTGAAGTCACAGTACTACAAAAAATAAGAGTAATGAGATCTTAGAAGCTAAAGTCCTTCTATATTCGAAGTTCTTAGAAAATCATTAGAAAACACAAGAGCAGATTACTCTGTATTTGCTCTATAAGTGTTTAATGTTTAAACTAGGTAAGCAATTCTTCAGCTTTTAATGGAAGAGAGACGCTTTTATGATTTAGCTGACATTAACGTCAGGACTTTTGCCTGTCTGTTATGTTGTCAGTGAATAAAATTAAAGGACAGAATCTAAATCTGTGTTATTCTTATGAAATTATGGACTTTAACAGAGTATACAGCTTGTTTAACTGCAAATAAGAGCAGTCACATTAATTTTAGATTCAAAAAAGTTGTACAACTTTGAAAACCTGACCGATTAAAGACATGCACTTATTTATGGCTTGAACTATATTCCTGAAATAGTCTCAAGAACGGGAGTTCATATGATTATAAATGTTATGCATTTCTAAGCTGTTCTTGAGTTTTTAACTTTGTATTTATTTTGATTATTTGTTACAATTGTCTCAAGAATCTTGATGCTGTAGTTTATCTAGAAGAAACACCAGACACCGGATAAGCGAATAGCGTAATAAATTTGACACACTAAATATGTAACGTAAATACTAATGGTAAATGAATTTAGATTAATTATTATCAAATCACACCAATTTGAGGATGCTATAAGTATCGTCAACTCTAAAAATCAAAAACTCGTCAGATTTAAGTTTGTACTGGCAGTTTTGTTCTTAAGAATTCTGTATAGAAAGTCAGGATTGTATTGAAACTGTCCAGAAACTGCCCCGTGCTCGCTGTCAAATCAGAATAGTAAGATCAATCTTGGATACGCGCTTGAGTACAACTATGCCATAAAGATAATATGAAAATTTGGCAAAGTTTTTTGTTACTTGTTGCCAGAATTGAGCCAGCAGAAAAATTCTTTCCTTTTTTAATATCCAATCGACAGGTGGATTTGTTGACGATGCAAGTGACACTACAGGTGGAGGCGATGAGACAGGTGAAAGTACTTCGACCGGCATTAAACAATAGTCAATTCCGCTCAAAGAACGATTTCTTTGTCCATACATTATGTGTACTCCGAGTGCTTAGCGTTGGAAACTTGCACTTACTTGTATATCAATTATTGTCCTCCGCTCATTTCAACCGAATACATTTTCGTTCTATAGCTAATTTTAGATGTTTTATTTTATTCACAGCAACCTTCAACTGACACTTGCATGATCCCATGGAGTTAACAAACACAGTATAATAACATTGAACACGTTTGATCTGACATGTGGATTGTAGTTGGCCGGGTAACGCTTGGTCTTTGGCATGATTTCTCCGTGAGCTACAATTGAGAACTGGAGAACTACGGCTTGTGGGACCGGTACAGTAGAGAGACGAGCACCCACAAAAAGAACAAGAGCCACTCTCGCCCCCCGGGTCCCTTCCTCGATTCCAGACTGATCTGATACAGGGGGCTGATCATTCGATTCGATCAGAAATTGTCTATAGGAAATAAGAACCCGGCGCATGTCTTGAGTCCGGATTGATTCCCGGATTGGAGAATCGGTCCAACCCAAAGGGTGGAGGATAGAAAACCAAACCCAAATGCCAAAGAGAGAGTGAGACTCACTCTTGCAACCCCCAAAACAACAACAACCCTTTGAGTGCATATGTGTACATTCAGCATCCAGGCAAAGATCCGCATCTTTTTCTGCGAATACATTCTCCCCAATCCCTACCGATACATTTTGCACTACCACCCACCCATATCAAAATAACTATAACAATGTACCTTGAGATCAAACATAAACGAGATACTATAAAATTCCTCTACATCTCTCTCCGGTCTCATTCTACCAAATATCTACCATCCCACCGAGCTTTATTCTTCTTTGCCTAATGGGCCTTCTCTAATCGTCCTCAATGTGTTTCAGCTCCACGCAAAATATTTTAAAAATACTTTCCGCCTGACAACTAATTTCATCCACAGAAACAACAATGCCAAACCTGTTTCAAATTAAATATATATATAAATTCATCAACCGAAGATATTAAATTGCTTGCCCAAAAATACATTTTCCTATCTTATTACAAATTTAACAGAAAACAAAAGTATTCTCCATTTTTATTCAAAACTAAACAACTAAATTTCTCCTTACTCTGACACTATTGAGTCACAATGTTGCGTTGTTCACCCCCGGCACCTGATTGCAATTTGAGCTTTTTAAACTGGCTTGGCTTAACCCATCTGTATCGAAACTAATCATCGCTTACATGCCACATAATTAATGTGTAGTCGTTTCTTTAGAATTATAGATATATATTGACAATTTTATCTAAGAAGCAAGAATGAACATAAAGCTACAGAGAAAGCCGGCCTCTGCTGCTGTTTAACCCATGGAGGCCTGGTTTTTACTTTCTCGTTTTATTAATACATACTGCGGACAAGGAAAGATAAATTATCAAAATCAAATCGAAATTCAATATTTCCAATACCTAGTTTGATACTTGCAGTACCCATGTCAGTCCCATTCCCCCCCTCCCCCCCCAAGAATTCTGTCGTCATATTATTACTGCTTTTTTATACAAGACATTCTCACAAAGCCCCACCCCTTGTTTATAATTACTTAACTTGGATACCAAATTATATGTCGTAGTCGTCTGATTTTAATTCGAGGAGCCTCACTATTCCACTGATGTACAAGATTGACTGATTCCAAATCTAGACAAATACTGAATAGAGTGTTGTGTAAGACCTGGACGACTAACCTTGCCTGCAAGATCTCTAGATCCGAATCTGCTCAAATGTTTTAAGGGAATTTGTCAAGGACTACGACATATCATTTCTTTCCAAGTTAAATAATTATAAGCAGAAGGGCCAGAGCACACATGCATACCTAAACATATCTATGAATAACGATGTGATCAAAACGAGTGCATTCGATAGTTGCGTCTACTTTCATCCTAATTAGTTTGAATTGATAAAGGAAGTTCTTTCTTAAAGGCCAATGTGAATTATACGACCTGTGAACGAGAAAGCAATAATGCTTGTTATATTTAAAACAAATCCAAACCCCTAATAGGCTGCCAAACCCTGACAAACTTGACCAAATAAAAAAAGCTATTATCTATTATCTATCTATCTAATATTAAGTCCGTGTTATATTCTGGAAGGTCGAACTGTGTTACTTTGATTCATTTGCGACAATCAAAATCGTATACTCCCGGGTACAACCAGTGCCTAATTAAGTGGCATTTCCTTTGCGGAAACTTAGACAGCAACTCTAGCAGTGACTGACTACTTACGAATTAGAATAGTTCATCTATGGGGATGAACATTTTCAGTACAGTTTAAGAGAGAATAGCAAGTATTAGCAAGGTTGGAGAGGTGTAGTTTATTTCCTGGAAGATGTCTTTCTTTTTACAGAATATGATGTGAAACTCGAAGTTCATAAATACTACGTATATGAGATAGAAGCATAAAAGAAAAATAATAGAATGGAAATATGAAACGAAAGAAAAATTGGAAAGTTCCAGCAGTCTAATGAAATAATACATTATTCAGAAAGTTAAGCGTGTATATACAATGAAAGCAGAGGACATAGAGCAAACTCCACGCACAGTGCTCCTACTTTGTCAAATTCATCCATTTTTTATGCCCACACAAGCTATGGAATTGTAGGGTCTAAAATATGCCGTCGAAAGTCTAAAGAACGGAATATTGTCAGATCAAGTGTAGCGAGAACTTTATAGCATTAACTTCATATCAATTTTCTTGTCGTATTTATCGTTTGTATTTCGTGGTAAGCATAATTAACAATCCTAATTCCTATTATATTGATTATTTTAGCCTACTTTCAACTCATTTCCACCTTAAGTTAGTGAGCTACTATTTTCAATCTATTATTGTTAGTGATTGTAAAAATTTTGATTTATAAGTGAATTTCTCGAATCATATGAAACGCGTATTTGTGCATACCAGTCCAAATGGAAGTGGAAGACTTGATTATTCCCATACTAATATATATCTTGATAACATTACCAGCTGAACGTTATCAGTTGCCTGATTCTAATTATCATTTTCATTTTCAAATATTTTAAGAAAGTATCTCACTATTTTTAGTGAAACTACAAATATTATTATTTACAGGAGCAGTTCATATTACAGCTAATGAAAATTGAAGACTAATGAAATTGTTAACAGGTGTGATCCCACTACTAGTATTTTTCCTGACGTTTCGGGGAAAGCTTTATAGGCGTCATGTCTATGAACTGCTAAAAAAGGGAGATGAGCAAAATGAGAAGGTGTGATTGGAAAGTGTGGAGTCGCATGCCCAATCGATTTCGGTCACTTTCCAATCGAAAGATTCGATCAAGACTTTGGGTGAAACCCCTTTGAGGCTGAAAAAAGGAATCGACGAATCCCTCTGGTTGCGAAAAAATCGATCGACTATATCTTGCATGATCGACTTGCCCAACATGCGCTCAAGATGTTCAACAAAGGATTTCTTCAGCGCAGACTGCACTAAGGCTCTTCTTCATCGATTTTATTTCAAGAAACCTATCTCGAGCTTAGGATGTGAACGTACGATCTAGGCACGTAATATTTCTGCAGTTCCACCTAGTCTTTGTAAGACGGGGGTCTCTCACATCCAAGATACCAAATCTAGTCAAATCAGAGAGCAAAAAATGAATGTCCTGCGTTCCGCCATGGAGTCGGGGTGGCGTGCGTGATTCTCAGTCTTGATATGATGCAGAACTTCCGGTCCCATCCGCGACTCCACGCATTAATATGGGCTTACTCATCCTCACATCTCGATGAAACTCTTTTGTAGTTAGTCAATCACATTAAATAATCTGAATGCCTGAACGCTACCATCCAAAAGCAATGGATTAAACAGGAGTTCTCTTCTTAATGCCCCAACACATTGCTGAATAATATATCTTCAGAACTCATGGGATGGACAACTCATCAGCATTCGTGCTACTCTACCCACAGAAACTCACAATTACAATCCACCCGCCCGAGTCAACACAAATTGAACAAGTGATCACGATCTGAAAAATAAGCCCTCCTTTATTACGACGGATGGTTACTTTCGAAGTTTAGGTACACCGGCTAGATCTTCATACTTCATTCCTTGATGACAACAACTAAATCTTAACAAAGTCGGTTGTATGTATCAAAAATTGTACGTACTGTCATTGTTCCGTAAATTCAAAACTCAACTTTATATTTTGTGTTGATATTGGATTTGGTTCAACCATAAATGTTCCAGTCGACAAGGGGCTGATTAAAATTAATTCCGAACAAATTAGATATTATTACAATACACAATTTAACTTTTGTTGAGAAGAAGATTCACAAATCATGTCTTTATTTTAATTGCCGATAATACAATCTCAGCAGTCAATGTCAACCTGCATAAAAACTTCTGCTATTCTGAAGTTTCGGCCCAGTTATTCAGAACATTCTCACCAACAAAGCTTTCCCTGGATATAAAATTCATTGTATATTAGATGTTAGAGTGAGAGATGTGAGAGATATGTTAGAGAGATATTAGAGTAATTGCATGTATGGTTAAAGCCCTGCTGCACCAATGAATAAAAATATTTGTAATTACGGTAGTAAATTCCAAATTTTGTCATCGACTAGGGGAAATAAATATTAACTAGTCTAGCCTCGTATTGAGTCAAGAGTGCTCATAACTAGTCTGCAGGCAAGTTGGGCTGAGAAAAGTCATTCAAAACTCAGGATACACAAACAAAGGCGAGGGCGCAATGCAGCTCAACGCTGAGGGGTTCAATAAAAAAATAACAGTTTGACATTTCAGGACCTACAGAAGTTAAAACAGCGCTAAACTGAGTTGAACTCTGGTTTATTTTAAAGAATTTTCAACCTATAAATACAAAACATATTATTAGAACCATCTGGACATAATACGAGCAAGCTAATAGCTCTTAGTTTTACATTTTGTTTACATAATTAAAGTGGACTGGACTTCGCAAAACTATTGAACATAGAAGAGTAAGCAAGACGCAAAAAACTCTTGCAGGAACTACCTTCCCATGACAAAATGATAAGCGCACATGGAGCGCATAAAAACAATAAGCGCGGACAATGCATTAGTGATAAGTGTAATCAAGGGTTTTGGCATGTTTTATTTTGGTCATTTCTTGTTTTATTCGAGACAAAGTCCATCTAGGCCCTCGACTTGCGATAGGTATTCCAAGTTTAGTACTAAAAAGGAATTTTGAAATTTTGTATCTTGCTCCTTGGTTACACCGTTAAACTTCTCTTAACATGTTTATTTTGAGGCAAATTACGGAGGAAATGTTTGACACCGAGTGCCGAAGTTGAGAGTGCGGGAAACCGCAAAAGCCACAAAAGAATTGAGTGACACATGTCGCTGAGATTTTAGGGGTGGATGGCGTTGATCCCTTTTATGATCGAGAAATCAATGCAGCCAAAGGTAGACGTGCGGAGCGAACAAGTTTCACGGCAGGCACCAATTCTCTCCCCAATTTGACTCAAGTCATTCTTTACATAATGGGGCTCGGATAGCATAAGTAATACATAACACTAGCCTTACTCCAACTTAAGGGAAGGAATATCTCTTGTCAGGCAAAATAGGCAACCGGAGGGTACCACTACATAGTATAGGTCAATAGACTTACCTCCTGTGGAAGGTCATACAAGGCCACTGGTGAAGCCCTGTAATAAAAAAATTTGTGGGTGCATGAAAAAATTAATTGGAACTATTTTTCTGAATGCCATGAGTAAAGACTAAATGAAGAAGCACTTCAATAGAACTTAAATTATACAGGTTGATTTTATGCTTACGTGTCATTGGGGGTAACAGTGTCTGTAAAGAGCAAGGGTTGTTTGACATCTTGATATTTGGAGCGCATGATGATGGTGACTGCTGATTTCAACGGGGATAGGTTAGAAGGGAGGAATTATTCAGTAGTCGTAGTAGGAGGAAGAGTGATGATTGACCAACTCTCATCTCGGAGTTCACATCTGTGATTGCAAAAAATACAGAAAGGGTTCTTTCAACTCTGAAACAGAATTATGTTGTTCGAATGACAAAGATGACAAAAATATGAGGACAAAAAATTCATTTTCCCACGAATAAAATTTCCATCGGAATTATGTTCCACCCCACCATTACGACTCTTCTCTTTACTTTCTCATTATATTGGGGCAACCGCCTCCCTCGCTCTTCGTTAACACAGAAAGCTGCTTCCTTCTGATGCTACCCTCCACAACGGGAAGGCAAACATGTTAATCATGTAGTCAGTGAGAGGAATCACACCTTCGTAATGCAACATGCAGTAATACCTCTCAATTGCAACTTTCATTCCATTTCTATTATTAAAGGTGTTAATGATGGTGCACAATGATGCAAACTGTCTAAAGATGTTAAATCAGTGGAATAGATTCCAGCGATTTTATAAATTATTGAAATTATGGATTTACTAACTTTTCAATTAAGTAATGTATGCTATATAGAACAGCGGCTAAGGTGAGAACACTTTTTCTGGCCAATGAGTTAGACACCCCCACAATTTCAGTTTTACAGTAGAAAGGAGTCCCACAGAAAGCTATTGAAGAAAAATGAATATGTAAGATAGATATACAGTGTCACTAACGTTTATTCATTCTTGTAAATTAATTAAGAAAACACGAGATTACTTTGACCCAATTCAGAATTTTCTTCCCCTTTCTTAACTACTGTTATAACTTTAATCAGACAAAGAAGGCATGTGATAAATGTAAATACAATTGTCAGCGAATTGTTAAAAGAATGCAAAAAGGTATACGCCTAGAGCATGAATATTTTGATGAAAGTTTAAATACGGTAAAGATTAGACAAAAGAGTGACTTCATAAAGATCTCAGGAGCTACGGTGGATGGGCCAAACCAACCACTCAATTGACTTACATTTGTTTCTTGCTTAAGTGGATTCTTAAAAAAATTTCTTCCTTTTATTATTTAAAAAACAATCCACAGCGTGGTGACAAATTTCCAAAGTAAGAGGATTTATGAGTTTAAAAATTCTGATTGGCATACTTGCAGTATCAAAATAAAACTCAATTCCTTTATCCTCCTAGACAAATCTGGTTATCGTAAATGAGAAGACAAATATTTTTTCAAGCGGTTACAAAATATTTTTCGAAAGCCTGATTGGTGCAATTCATTTTCAAATACGATATACTATTTATAGTAATAGATAGTAATTAACAATAATTAATTACCTTGAAGGGTATTTTGTATAACTTCATTTGGTTACATATTTACCGAATTGATCAATAAAACAACCAATATTGGGCCTTCTAAAGGGACCGACTACAAATTCCGGGGCACAAATTTCCATGAGCTTCGCTTGCAGATTTTATTTCATTTAAGGTTAATAAAGATAATAAAGAGCCAATGGGCAGATATTTCAGAGATAAACTCTCAGCTGTTCTTTTTTTCGTGTACCAGTTCATCCTGTAAATATTAACATAATGAAAATATAATATATATCTTTCATTTGTTACAGGAGGGACCTAATAAGTCCAAGGATTGATCACTGTGACTTGGCAATGTGTCTTTACTTCAGTCGTCTTTTCAGTCACTCTCGTTTGTACATTACATTGCATATTAATTAGCGCATTTCTTGCATATCGGTTTTCTTGGTGGACAATTTCTAGATTTTGTGAATTAATAAATTCTTAGAGGTTAATATTAAATTCAGTCGAATTCGTGTGAGAAATAATTAGTTGCGGTGTCTGAGTCAACCTGTTGTAATTTTTGAGAGTATGAAATATTGTTTCACCTTCCTATTTGTGCTTACAGGAAAGAAGGGGATTTTGATTTGATGAGTGCGGCTAGAGTCATTGGATTAGAAGGGGTTATCAATTTGGATCGTTGGGAGTGGGGGAACAGGATGAGAGTTGACGAGTGTGCAGAGTTTAGACTTGACGTGATAACTTGAGCTTATTTTGCGTGAAGGAAAGGAGATAGGAATCGAATGAGCAGTGAAAACCAAATCAGTCAGGTTCAAATGTACGTGAGGCTTGAAGTATACATGTACAAAATTCTGACATCCGCTCACCCGTCAGTTCCCACCCGTTTTTGTTTTATAGCTTCAACTTGGCTAAGGATCAGAAGCTTAGAGATAGTCCAACTAGTGAAACAGTTTCAAGTCATTTTTTACCAATTCGATTGTTTGTGCTCAGTCGAGTGTGACTGATTCCTTTCCGTTTCCTTACCTTACATTCTCAATTCCTTTCGGGACTGGGAGCAAGGGAACCATATGTTTCTCCATCAATTACACAGCACTGGCTCAATATACACCTTACCCTTTATCACATTATTACCTAATGCACCTAGAACCAATCGCTTAGGTATTCATGCCCTCCTCGTCACTTGACCTTTTAGAACCGGGTAATAACTAATAGGTCCCAGGGCAGATGTACATATGGGTAGCAAGCCAATCATCCTTTTACCCATTACCAGAAGAAGACGAAAACCCTTCATATATGGGGTGCCAAACCAAACCGTAGAAGCAGGAGCCCACCACAAGTACGTGTCAGTATTGAGGAGGAACAAGTAAGTTTTGTCTGAAGGGTTGAAGGAAGACGGTCGAGAAAGGAGCACGAGCAGGATAATTTGATATTCACAATAGAGAGAAATTTACGGTCCTATGCATAGGCTAAATGTTTCACGTTCCGGCTAATGGACACAATAAATTTGTGAGCAAAGCTATAGGACGCATATCACGAGCATAAATACTAACGTGCATTCTTCATTTCTTCAATATAATAACTATATACATGTATAATATTTTTCACATTATGGCGTATCATGCTGATTGAAGATTTCGGTGGATCAGGGGAATAAGAGAAGATGAGCTTAGATGATGAGCCCAAAAACCACTTTTGTACCCTCGCGTTTCTACTTTTCACTGTGTACAATGTGGAGCAATCATGCTATTTTTCGTGCAGACAAACTATTATGTACTTCCGCCAAAGATTTTGATGCGTTTACCTCGGAAGTGATGCATTTATTGACCAAGAAAAGAAACCCAGAGCTGTTTAAGAGAAGTTCTTAAACTGAAAAAATTTTGGCCGTTGTTTAATCTGTCGTCATATTTTTCCCCAAATTCCTTCAGATCATATAAACTCTTTACCGGACAGAGCTCCATTGTTTAGCACTTGTATGAAAATGAATTATCAGAAGCACTTTGTGATGTTGTGAAGAATGTATTTAGATTCTACATTGACATTAATAGATTAAACCGTTTTCTTATCCCCAATAGACTCAATGGACTTATTATTGGTTCTATGGAATCCTTCCATTTCAGTCCTTTACTTTCCAGAAGAATCGTCAAAGACATACAAGTAAATTCTGAGGAGAGCGAGCAATGGAATTGGCACTGACGACTCTAGTATTCTGCTTGCGCCTGGGTTGGAATTTAGTAGCGGAAAATGTTTATTTATTTGTGGAGAGAATATCGGGATGAGAGTGAGAGTCTCTTCTATGGTTTGGAGATAATGCGGAGGAGCAGAGTGAAGAAGGGGGCACACTATTGTTTCATGTATGGTTGGTTGGTGTGGATTTAGATCGATTCCCGGTTTCCTTCCATCTGTTCCACTTTCCCAAGCAGGAGATTAGAGAAGACAAGAGCTGAGGAAAGAGACACAGTAAGGGAAGAAAATAGAGGAGCTGAGCCGAGCTGAGCAATGCAATGAGAATAAAGGAGAGAGAATAAAAGAATTCATTCGTCATGTGAGAATGGCGTTAATTTGTCTAAGTCTTTTGAGTGTGAGCGTTTGGGTGGCATTGCTCCTTCCTCAAATATACAAGACAACCCATGGAAGACAGTAGAGATGCTTTCCACGGGGCAAGTTCTTCCTTGGACGTACCTGACTCTCAAATGTCTGGACTCGTTGGCTGGAGAGACGAAAATTACAATAAAACATGCCTCTTCTTTACCTTTTTCTTCTCTTCCTCGTCGTCAGAGGAATAGGAGATCCTCAATGAGAGAACTGGAGTGGAGTCTATGAAAGAAACCACACAAGGACCACCACCAACCGTCTTTGAATTCATCATTAGTTCTACTAGGGTAGGACTTAAAAAGTCAAGGTGGCTTGAAAGCGCTAGAGTCGCGAACTCAAATGAAGTCACCATAATTGTAACTCCACCGTCTTGAGCCATGAAGGACTCCCGTTCGTCACACTCCTCTGCCCATCAGAGAATTCGTTCTTAGTGTCAAAAATCATCAATTGATCAAGCATTTTGTCGCCTTTTTTCTCCCACATTCACATTATGCCACCGGCTATTCCATCAATTGAAACTCCTTAAATGTGTTGGTGTCGCGGTGATGGTGATTATTTCGAGAGGAGAAGAGATTTCAATTGCGAGAAATAGCTGATTCACCGCTAGGTCCGACCCTCCTTGTTACTATTTAACAGTCCTCATACAAATCAAAGAAGTTTTGAACCAATACAACTGGAATTCCTCACTCTCACCACCTTGAGTCCTACAGCTAGTATTACGAGTACTTCACTTTACTCACTACATTTGGTCATTTTATATTCATAATCCCACATCGGACTTTAATAAACTACCAAATGCAACTTCTAGGCCACAGGGGCATAATGGTATTAGTCACCTCTTATATATAATATTCCCTAGCCTACCAAAGGAAAGTTGGCTCTAGTCAATGACATCCCTGTACTTCACTTGACGTTTGCAGCAAACGAAAACCTTCTGCTCCAGTCCAGTAAATTGCAAATTTGATTAGACCCTTCTCAACCAACCCATTGATTAATTTTTATTATTTTGAAATAAATTCTGTAACCTTTTGACCTATAATCAGAATAGTTAGATCTCAGAAGTCACATGTTACATCTTGGCTCTCTAGGAAATCATCTGATTTTTCACATTAATTCAAATATGTAATACAGTGATTCGTTTCTAAGTGGAATCCGCTTAAGCGGAATATCCGGTTATGTGGAACAAAATGAGAAATATTCGTATGATATAGATGTATAAAATGTAATTCTTAATCACATGCACGGATCCACCAGTCGGATACCGACAAACGTATCATATTATTTTGTATCGAAGCAACTTTAATGTATTTGTTGCTCTCTCGACGGACAATCAGGCGAGAAGGATTCCAAAGTAACAATAATGAGCACTCAGCTTAAAGTAGCATATTTCAATGAAGACAATCTCCATTGAAATTTATCTTGACAAAACTAGAGATACCTTGTAAATAATGACGTCAATTCTTGAAATCTTTGTATCCCAAAAATATTTCAGGGATGGTTTGAAACGTACAAATCTTCAATTAAATAGAACTAGATCTAGGTGTTAACATTGAGTTACGCAATTATTAATTAACCTATTGGACACGTGCTTTGACCTTTCTTAATATTTGAGCACACGTCTCGCCAATCTTGTTTATGCTGAGGGGATTCATAGAATCACCATGTGGAGATTCAATTTGTTGTGAGTAAAGACAAGTTGGTAGAGCTTTTCCCTATTTACCTCATTACAGGGTGTCATTTTAAAAACACCATATATGTCTGAAGAATATTTTGTACAGACGAATTTGAGTGCGCTGAGCGCAATTGTTAGGTCATGCCATCTTATGTAAAAATTTCAATCGTGTGAAATAATTGACTCTCCTGATTATCTGTACCCGTATAAACAATCAAGATATGACTGAAGTGGGTCCAATGACTTCATGACGCATAGAGCAGGGTTACAAGCGTGCTTTAGCGCGCTCTTGCTGCTAGTAATCTATTATTTCTTAAATCCACCCGTCGCATGCAATGTCTTAAAGACAGCCACTGCGTCTTGAGCCTAGGGGCTCATTCAGGTCTACCAAATTTTTATGCTCAGGATGCACATAATTTCATGTTATTCCCTTAAAAAATTCACGAAGACTTTGTTATTTCAACATGGTCGAAATTTTGTCGTCCCCAATAACGCTTACATCTTGAGTAACTTCCACGTTTGCTGATCCGCAAGAAGCCAGCACGTATTAGCGTGACGCTTCGCTCCGCATCATGACGAGAGAAGGCAACGAGGAGTTGATTGCTATCATGTGTTATCCGGTCATTTCTATGTGCCCAGTTGCACCATCTCCCCCGCCTAATGTTCTATATTTTTTGCTGTCGTGAACAACCAAGCGCTTCCAATAAAATGACTAAAAGTGGCCATTAACTTATGAGTTCCTCTGATTTACTCATTGTAAGTCATGCAATGGATATTGTACCAAACTACCCCTCTGTATGGATGAGTATACTTTTCTTCTGTTGTGCAATAAGAACCGACTGTACGGAGTGGACGAGAAGCTTCATAGGGCCTTATGATTTTAGTTTTTCTCTGAAGCCGGGTTCCTCGTCAAGGAATTATGATATAATAGCACTAGAGCAAGCGAGAGAAAAATATTACTACTACCTTTTTGTGTGGGGATGAGAAATTATAAACCTTATGCATATTTCTCATAAAGGTTTCAGGGAACTTCTTCTTTACTTCCACTTTAATAGGCTCGCATAAATTATCGACGAGTTCTTGATATGCATATTCGGCATTAAACAAATTCGAGATACTAGATGAGAAGGGAATAAATCGATGCAGAGAGAGAAAGGAACTCGAATAGTTCGTTTGTGAATGGGGGAACCCTAAACTTATTCGTCATCTCACAAGTCTTGCGTTTTCTGGATACGCACAAGGGAAACATGCAAAGGAGATGCAAATGCATCCAATCTATTACTTATATCACCTGTTGTGTATTCGAAGTGAGAGCAATTTCCATCCCCCTTCTTATTGTGCACCCTTAATCGCTCCGTCTCACTCAGAGGGAAAACCGTGAGAAATAATGTCCCACAATAACTCGGCTTCCTTACATTGATCAGAGATACATTTTGAGAATCTGTATATTAGTTCTATATATTATTACTATTGTAATTATGATTGTTATTATTAGAGAAAAGGGTCCTTATGCAAATTTCTTTGCTCAAGAGAAATGCTGGACACATTCAATACATGTGTTTGTTTGATTGATATTTTATCATCTACTATTCACGCATACCTTAGAATTTTTCCTCTTCGATGTTCATACTCTCCCAGGAAGGACGGCTTTCCCTAAGCTTACATGCAAGGGTGAAATAAAACGAACGGTGCCGGTTGAGCACTCACATTATATTATTATGGCTTTGAATTTTAGTCAGAAGGAATACATATATGAGGTTGAGAGGAGACGAGATCTACGAGGACTCCAGTGCAGTGGTTCACTCAGGATTACGTCATGTCTTTGTTTACCATTGCTCAGGGCTATTAATTTCAACTCATTCTTTGAAAGACCATAAAATTTTAGCCATGCCTTGAAAATCCTAGTTTTAACATTTCTGTGCTACATTGGCAAGATGAAGGTGGAATACTAATGGCTGCCTCCTCCACACAACGAAGGAGCAATAATCACGTACACAATATATCATATGTAATGCTTCCTTTATATTATATAGACCGAAGTATATGCACTACGTAGACGCAACTTTCTTTCTTTAGACTAAAAATTAAAGAATTCATTCGCACGTACTCTCGAAAAATTGTGCACTGAAATTTTTTTGGAAATTTCTGAAAACAAGCCAAGAAATGCTTGTAAGGTTTTCCTGAAAATGGTGGGCTGGTACGCTTAGGTAATATTTTTAATATAACCATTTATGTACGAATGCTTATACCCCCAGTTCGTCCCTGTCTTGCATCATAATTACACTTCTTATAATGAAAAGAGATTTGAAGGATAGTAGCATTAGGAGCTTACTTACGAGTATATGGGAGATCCGTGCTTCTTCAAATCCTATTTGGAAAACAATAAACTTTCGAGAATTACTCAAAAAGACGAGGCAATTTTTCTAAGGTAGTTGTTATTTTTTAAATGTAAACGTTCACTCTACATTCATCGGACGGCTAAGCCTAATGTCAACGAGACAAATAGAAAGAAAACCATGAAACAGTAAGTATATTAAGGAATGAGTAAATCGACGAGCGTGTCTGTAGCCACATTTAAGAAAATGATAATTGCCTCTGGGCTATCTATTCCATTACAACAATTATTCTCCTCCTATTTTTTTATTCCGGACTGTCATAAAATAATTTTCATAATCGTATGCACTACTTGAACAATTTGTAAATATTAAAAACCTTTTAATCGATTTTTCTTTGTCTCATTTTTTCCTAAGATCCCAACATACGTACATAACCCCTCGTCGAGCTATGATTAGCACAGAGCTAGGAGGGGAAGAGAGAGTCACTTCCTTAGCCCGGTTGTGGGAAGAGAAAGGAGTCTCGAGTTCTTTCACTTTCATCCCCCTATATCCTAAGCCAGAAAATCATGAAACAATCCTTCGCTCCGTATGATTTCCTTCATCATAGTTACCCTGTCCAGAGAATGACCCAAATAGGAGGGTCAGTTGAAAAAATAACTTTATACCAAACATCTTTAGGGAGAGTTGGGGTTGAGAAACCAGTGTGAGAGACATTTTATCATCTCCTAATGGACTTATAAGCCATAATGCAATGGGCTGCTGGACTGGATAGGCTGGAGCAAAGCGAGGCATTGATTTATTTGTGAAAATCAACACACAAGCCCCTTTATGAGAAAGTCGGAGAACCCAAAGTGGAAAGTTTGCTTTAGCTCCTACTTTATGACGTGATCTATCAACACTCGACTAATTAATGGCCAATGTAAGAACTGAGAGAAGAACGGTGAGTGGTCGCAATACACTTTAGCAATTCACAGACCTTCTACTGTCATATAAACATTGATTTGTCATAAAGCCCAGGCAGAATTAAGACACTGAGAGGAATCAAAAGATTGGGAAGCCTTGGAAAAATAAGGATAGGTCTGCCGTGTCCGATAAAAAGGATATACACAGCGTGAGACTGACCATGTCTCTCTACGGCAATATTTGGAAACGACCTTACTAAAGTGACCAACCTAATAGCTCGGGGATTTAAGTTTTCTGCTTTCTTTATGAGAAGTCGGATCGAATTGGCCTGCCACCTGCTTATTGGTTGCCCTTCTTTAATTTCGTAGGCTCTGCTCCAACTCAATTGCGCCATTGCTTCCTCGTGTCATTCGAAATGCCACGATTTTATTACACCCTCTGAAGAGATGACCATTAGTGGTCCTGTTTTACTAGTCTTTACACGTGATCTTCTACTATTTGACCTCATCCTCCTGTTTCCCTTAGCATTAATGCCCGAGGATTTGAAACGAAAAGCAAGAAATTGAACAGTAGATGTCTAGTTTCATTTGTATAATATTTGGAAACTAAGTTTTGTGAGGGATGAAATGAAAGAAGCTAAGAGAGCGAAAGGGAATTGTCGTAGACGATAGAGAAGATTAATGTGTCAAGAGGAAGAAACAGATATGAAAATTTCCATGGAAGAGGAAGGAGGATCGTTTTTGCGATGTTAGAAAGCAATAAAAATGTGAGACAAGTGAAACGCATTCTTTCTTTCCCTTCCTCCGGCCTGCCCTTTTGAAAACAGAGTGCAAAATCATTTTTTCTTTCCGAAAATAATTATACACACAACAGGGTTTCGATGCGTGTGGGTTCGGTGGGAGAAGTTTATGCATTATTTAATGTATGATGTATTGGAAAAGGGAGAGAGAAGATTGTAAAAGAGAAACGGGAATTGGTGCCTGTGCCTTTGGAATATGAGAGTCCGTCGAGCTCGAAGAGAAGGAACGTTGAAGAGAACTCAGTCTCCAAATCCTACATGTTCCTCTCTCTACGTTTTTCATGTCTCTCCCTCACTTTATGGGCTCCCCACTACATAAAATAGATATAAGAATGAGTTACAAAAAGGAGCAAATTTCATCGAAATTGTCAATAAGCGAGTTGAGTTCTCCATTGGGCATCCCGCCACACACACAATTCGTCTTTACGACTTGCCAAATAGAATTTTATTCAAACAAAAACTTTCCTAACATTATTGAGTATAGGGCAGCGTAGGCCATGTTACCCCACTAACTGGCAAGTTGCTGTCTTTAGCTTATGTGTTTGGTCTATCTTTTGGAATTTTGAATATCTCTGGATTTAAGTCTTTCGGATTGTACGAGGACAATGTATTTGAATGAATCTAATGAGGGCGAGTGCTGGATACAAAACTAGGGCTGTAAACTTATAAGAAAAGGAAAATTCAGCTCGTTGAGAACCCCTGGCGTTCTCAGTTATAGGTAGTGTGGACCGATTTTTCATCGATTAGTTCCAATCGTGAGTTGAGACTTATCTGGACAGCAGAGTAATTGTCCTAAAAAGCCAGGTTTAGGGAGTTGGAATCTACTTTCATTGGGCAGAGGGATTGATGGAGAGTGGACAGGATGGAATGTCAGGATGAGCGCAATTTCATGCAAATCAGATGGGAAGAGTGACTGGTTTTGTGGAGAAAAAGAAGGGTGTAGTAGGATGGGGGCACAGAATAGCCCCACTCCTCTTGTCTAAAAAATCTCAACAAATCATGAGAAACGAGTTAAAGAGAGGGAAATGGAAGATTTTTGTTCAATAAGATCCATGTCAAGATCCCATCCTCTTTTTGTAGTGGACGTTGAGTGTTCATATCGTATTTCCTTTCTAACATTACGAAATGATCAGCGGGGGAGTAGTTGTCTTGGGAAGGACGAGAACATCCACTCACCTGTTCACCATCGCAGACATATCCTGTTCTCAGTGTCACAGGATAAATATCAACTCCAAATCATTCCCCCTACCCATATTGAGACTTCTCTCCGCTAGCTACAATTAGTAAGACTATTATTACCTCTATACGCCCTCATTCCTTTATCCTTGCATTCCTAGTGTTTTTACATCGAACGACAAGAAGCTCAGTTCCATATCCTTTACTCTGCCCTAGTCGGCGGCGGAGAAAAGGACCAGCCAACATGATTACCGCATAGATCCAATTATGAGCAATTAGATTTTTTCCTATAAAGTTACAAATGATAAAAGCATCTTGTTCCTCTATCGGTCTGTACCACTCAATAAGAAGAAACGCTGTGCCGTTTTATACAGAATCCACATCTGCACTCATTCCCCGACCGACCGAGTCTCATCAGAGAACCTCTTCAAGATGTTTTTAATTATGCACACGGACTGAGACAACCTCACCAAATCAATGAAAGCAAGCCTTTGATTATCCACGAATGACTCCATTTGTGTGCCTTATTATTCCATTGGTTTGAAGGATAAGAGTAGTTCTTTCGGGTCGCGACTACGCTCCTCAAACAGAAGTCGCTCCACTTGTGTTCAACATCGAGACGTAGTCGGGAATTTGTGACTGATGGTTTCCCATGCAATCATTCACTTTTTCTCTTATTAAAACTACATTGCCTCCAGCTTCCCCTTGACTCATCCATTTCCCCAATGCACCTCTACGCTCATTCCATGCCTCTACCCTTCTCACTATACGAGCATTGGAATATGAGTTTCGACAAACCCTTTCTCAATCCAATCCTTCAGTAGCAATGAACTTCTTGGACTTGGCACGTCGTAATATTCTTCCCCCGTTCAATCAACGACAACCAAATAAACAAGATCATTTCTTCATTAACCTTGATTCACATTTTAGAGCTTTCCGACCAAAGAACTACACATACTCAACCGCATTTTTATTTCAATGTAAAAAGTTTGCTTTCGTGTGAAAATTTCCCCTTCTTTTCCTTGGACTATCGGAAAGCACTCTGCGGACAAGTAGGCCAAATATGTCCTATTAAATTTCAATATTAGTCAATAAAATAATAGGAACGTAAATAATTATAGTTAAACTTGAAATTAATTTAAAGCTGTAACGGAAATCGATGGAAATGCATTTACGTAAAATTCACTTCAAAACCTCTAAATCATGGGCAATTAGTCAAAGAAATCAAACCCTTTGAAGGAAAACTGACATCTTAGTTGTCAATAGACATTTGCATATAGCAATGAAAAGGAACGATGACAGTTTATATATTGGTGCCAGATTTGACTGGTAATGAAACCTTACACATGATGAAACGAGTAGGTTTGCTCCCAAAAATTAGTATGAAAATCATCTTGATATATAAATCCCTATCCACATTTTGAATACAAAAGTAACATTTGACTGGTAATGAAACCTTACACATGATGAAACGAGTAGGTTTGCTCCCAAAAATTAGTATGAAAATCATCTTGATATATAAATCCCTATCCACATTTTGAATACAAAAGTTTTATAAATCACTACCCACTATAATGTTACGAACTTCAAAGTATTGCACAAGGTGTACAAAAATGTTTCGATTTAGAATAGAGGAAATAACCGCCTTGCCATCGTAAAGTACTGGACCCAATAAATAGATGCTTCATCCTTTCAATAGTCAAGATCCTGAATTACGATTTCTGGTGCAGAGGTTAGAGCAGTTGCATATTTCTTCGAGCCGCCCTCGTCGAAATTCTAAAATATTGTCTTGAGCGCCTTCAACTCTTGTTCCCTGTTGTTGAAATTAAGGAACATTCTGTCGAGTTGCACAACATTAGTACGTGGTATATGTCGTAATCCAATAGATTTCGATGTGCAATGATACAATATAACGGTTGGAACTGGAGGACAGACTTTTCACAAATTCGAATTAGAAATTTCAATACATAATGTGTAAGCAGAGTTATCAGAGGTAAATAAAATAACTCTACCTTTAAAATCTGATTTATATTGCTTATAAATCCATTGAACTTGCAAAACATATTTGCAAGATATCTGTTCTGAAGTAATTTTAAACTTTTATTTAATTCTGAACTTTAATTTATTTAACCATGGCTATTCAATTTATTAATTTTGAACTATATGGCAAGAACTCGTAAGCCAATGCGGCATCGAGCACTACGACACAAGGATCAAAGTCTGGCATAATTCTAATCAACGGCTGTCTGGAAATAAATATTGAGCATAATGTGTTCTTTAATGTAGTCTCGGCAGGGTAGAGAAGAAGGGGTTGCAAGTAAGAAGAGCTCAATGTATTACTATTTACTGGACTTATATGAGTCAACTCGACCCTGAAATAATGCCTAGGATTGCCCTCATGCTAAGTCCAATTCGCTTGAGAATGAAATAATTGAGCTAAAGATCTGTGCCTAAGATTCTGGAGAACGAGTTGCTCCCATAGCGGATGAGACGGCGAGTTAAGGAAAAGGAATAGAAAGTACAAGAGAACGAAAATGGGCATCAGAGAAAGGACTCCTTGCCTTAATTTCTCCTTTTTCCCATCTCACAAAGTGGAAGCTCCTCCACTCCGAATTCAAGTATGCTCAGTATATTCTTGTGCATGATACATACATCAGGATGCAGGGTACATAACGCAACTACACTATCCGAACACTCAGAAAGCGAGCTGTCGTTTGATCTCTGCACGAGAGGCTCCTTTACTCTTTATTCCACAAGGAAAAAGTCGCTCTGATCTCTGGACTGCTTTCACGAGGCGAAAATTCATTAAAATAAAAAGATATATCTTTTGATTACAATCCTTCCTTCCGTCCTTTTAATTCCTCCATCCTCCACTCATGTTTTAAAAAACTTCATCAATTGCTCTCTCTCTCTGAACTCATCCATGGGTTCTCCACCACTCGCATCTTATCTCAGACTAATCAAATTATTTGTACAGACAGTCTCCCTTCTTTTTTCCTTTTCGTGTAGTTCTGGCTTTAATCACAGTCGGCATAGGAGAACATCTATTTTAGGTTTCTTGCAGAATATCCAAACTACTTTCTCTTCCACTTGGTCAACTAACGGTATTTTCAGATCTAGAGAATTTCTTCACAACATAACCACCCGAGCCAATTGAATCATTTCCAAAAAGTGAAACTGAATTTGTTCTCAATCGTATAAATATAAATTCCAATAAATAAAACCTTCCCCGTTAATACGAACGGATTAAGATGTAAGATTCCATTTCTGTAGTAACAAACTATATAATGGACTAATAAGCGTAGAATACACTGACAGCACCTGAATAAAAGGAACGATTGGCTGGAGCTTTCTGAATACTGGAAGGCTATTTATACTCCCAGAATTCCACTGTCAATCATTTATCAAGGGAGAGCAGAGCAAGGAATGTTTGAAGTTGACTCTTCAATCTTATGTCATGTTGTATAAAGCAAATTGTCTGAACTAGGTAGAACATGCAACAGCCCTAACACATATTTCTGACACCCGTCAATGAAAACACTAAAATGCCACTTTTGTCACTAAAATTCTAGATGTTTTTACCACTTTAATTGACCATGTTTTGTTCAGATTATTTTACCTAAACTGCTGTTATGTATATTTCTACATCCCTGCATCCCAAATGATGATTGTCAACGACTTAGAGTAGGAGTTGGTGGCACTCAGGTGCAAATAAATGTGAATTGTCGTATTGTTGTTGGCAACTTGAATATTTAAATTCCAATCCAATTCCAAAATGTTCATTGAAATGGGATATTCTTGAGACGCTGCAATATAAACATGCATACCCCAGTTTCATTTCACCTCAAGTCCATCGCTCTTAAAAAGTGCATTTACCATGGTGGCAGCAACCTTTAATAACTGATGCAAGAAATGAAATACATGGAAACACTAAATCCAGACACAATCCTGATGTGTCCACTTTTGATTGTTTGAGGAATTCCCAACGTGGAAAGTGTCTGGAACCTGATTCATCCAAGAGTAATGCCCACCCCATGGTATCGACCAAATATATGGCCAGGAATATTGACTCTGGCAATTTGCTGTTTCCAGATTAATTTCATTAATTCGTAACTTAATTAGTGACTTTGGCCCTCAGCATCTTTGTAATGAGTGTGAAAAAATGATCGTTTACACTTGAATTGGCAAACCATTTTCAAACAACAAACTTACAGTAAACTATTTGTACTGAACCCTCAAATTAGGAGGAGGAACTACAAATTCGGCTCTCCAGAAGGGAAGAAAAATAAAAAGTATAAAGCCCCATTTCATCTCGGATGCCACGTGGGGTACTTGAAGTGCACTAATAGGCCATGTTGGCTTCTTTGATGGTTTTATAATTTAAAACGTATTTTGGATTGGTTTGATTTCCTTGAATTATTGGTGACCAACTTTTAGACAGACGTTAACAAAATAGATACTTGGTCGTAAGCTAATGAGATGGAATACTATTTAGGCCGTGGAATGTACGATTTGGCAATTTTAATTATTGTGAACAGTAATGAAATTATTTTTAGCGACGAAATAATAAACATTTCTCATTTTAAACGAGGGACCCTTTCTGATAACACCTTGACAAGCTTCTTATTAGCTGAAAACCAGGAATTCAGGTGATCATTTACTGAAAAATTCATTGAAACGTCTACAATTACAAAGTATGCTCAATCAGTCATGAATTCTCAAACTAGAGTAATTGATGAAGTTTTTCAAACCGGGTGTTCTCTCGACAATAAAATTCTTAAATTCGAAAGAGATATCCCAGCAAAACGGAACAGGAGTTAAGGGCATACTAATACTTTAGTGAAATAAAATTATTATAATGCTGCCTTCCAACTAGTAAGGTACGACATGCCAGTCATGAACTCAAACCGTGGGAACTTATTTTATGACGAACATCAGTTTCAAGGGCTGACGCTGATCTTGTAGATACAAAACAAAGAGAATTGAGAAGATTCTGCGTTTGCTTCAAAAACTACAAGTAACTTTGTTGCATAATTTGTAACAAATAGAGTGACAGTTAAGTATATTGAGCAGAAAAATTATATGGAATAAAAACTTATAGAATAAAGCATAGAATCATTCATACCAAAAGATTCAACAGACTCCGTCTTGGGACTTCTTCCATTCGCAAGAAACAAAGGAGAACGGGCAAGAAATCGACTCACTCAAAAGAAGAATTAATTGCTCCCGTCATCCATCTTATTTGGGGGATCTGTCTTTGGGGTCGGTGTCATTTTTGAGTGATAACTGCACATTTCTCTCTTTGATCTTACCCTACCTGTACACATAGACATAATCTCCACTTGTTCAGCGTGTTGTCGACCTTGTATGTTGTATCACCAGTTGATTTAAACTGTTTCGATCATACTATGTGAAGTAGGGCTGGACTCATTCAGAAGATATGTAAGTGGAATGGTGTGTGATGATGTCGGTACAGACAGAAGGTGAGTGAAGGATTTTACAAGAATATTCCATAAAATAATATGTAATCAGAGTAAGTCTAGTCCCGACCCGACATAATTTCTATTACTTCGTTTTGTTGCCCTCCTCTAGTGATTTATTACACGAGTTGTACTCCATTTTCTGCATCAGCGCATTTTGTTTTCAGTGGGCTTGTTAATAGCGCCACAATCATTAGCATGGGAACTCTTGCCACAAGAGATTGATGGATCTTTTTTCATTTTCCTCCCTACCAGCCATAAGTCGTTACACTTATGCAATGAAGTTGGTTGGGCAGTGAAATGACAAGAGAACTATTAGGAAGAGCACGGTGGAAGTTGAATTCGTAAGGAGAAGTGAGGGTGTGAAGGAAGAATTCCATGAGAGGAATCATCCAATCTTTGGTCCAACTTGCTGTTACGATATTATATGTTCGTATTTAATTCTCTCTGTGAGTTACTTGATTCAGAGAGGAGCAGCGGAATGAGAAGTCGCGGAAATCAAAGATTAGAATTAGAGAATATCTTATAGCCTTGGTTGGTCGCAGATACAGGAGGAGGTGAAGGGGAAAAGAGAAACCTCATTCGTGATCATCCTCTCGAACTGAACCCCATGCTCAACTTTCGGAATTATATGAATATTCATGAATTCTCTAATGCTCACTCCTCCGCTTTTATTCACTTCTCACAAACTCACAATTCTCTTGAAAGACATCCGTTGATGAGAACAGTATCTCTCCCCTTCCCCCTCGCAGCCAATACCCCCGTATTCCAATTCGTAAAAGAGCTTCAAAACCTCATCATCATCTTTCCTAGTCCGTCACATCTTGAGGGTCAACCAGCTTCATTCTTTAAAGTTATACCTGCTCAATCCCTCTCAATCTCAACATTTTAATCAGGTGAATTTGTGTCAAGATTTAAATGAAAGTACAAGGTACTAAGGAAATATGTCCTTTCAGATCCCGATCCAAGGCAAATAACAACAATTATACTCAAGTGTATTCTATTAAAACTATCTTACAAATATATCCAACAATCGATTATATCGACGCAGCAGGCCTAGCATGACTAGGAGTCGATAGTGCTAGATAAGCATTTGCAAGCCAATAGCCGCTTTGGAGCTCAAGACAATTCATGCTTGAGTTGCATATGCTTGTAGTTTAGACGGGGAAGGCCAGATTGGCATATGAGATGGGTCGGTGGAATGTATTGTTTTGGAGTCCAATTTAGGCCTTGGATTCAGTACCCACCGGTAGTTCCTCTACCCAAATAAACGAAAAAACGACAGGACCGGGGCCCTACTCAAATTCTACTCAGTTACAGGGTT
>WJEZ01000158.1:0-41545 GCA_009869925.1 Thalassaphorura encarpata
AATGACATTCTACAGCCAAATCCAACCCTCATCTTCCTCTACTATACTAACAATACTTTACCCCATGCCCAATGCATGGCAATGGGCAATCTTGACCTTACAGTGGTCAATCCTTTTACTTTTTCTTAAGATTAGATAGTGAAAGGTTTATAAAGACGGGGGCAAGAAATGCATGAATATAATTACAATACAAAAACCGCACGTGGGTGTAAAACAAGACCTGGTCTTCCTAGCCCATGTATACCATATCTTAACATTTAGCCTAAAGACGTATATGACTATGACAAGAAAGAGTAACGGACAAAACTCACCTTGTGTGTTGCTCTGTCCTCAATGGACATTTTTGAAAAGTCAACTTCATCCTCTGCCATGATGATGTTTCAAATGTCAACGTCAATCAGTTGATGACAGAATCAAAATCTTTCAAAATCTTCCAACAATGAAGGAATAAGAACTAAAGGAGGGATAATATTTTGATTGGGAAGAGCACTGCAGTATTTCTTTGAGATGTTGACTCAACGGAGTTTTGTGGTAGAATGAGAAGACGAGGGTAGACGACACAAGTCAACACGAAGGAAAAAAGACATAGGGAAAAACAAGCGGGAGTGAAGGAAACCGTTGGCGGAGATCAGGGCCAAACTTGCTTGGGCATATCCCCGCCTTTAAAATTAAATGTCAATTAAAATTAAAACACATCGTTTTATTTGTCAAAACTCAACCCAGCGTCTGCGCGTTGCGCACCCACCTAACTGCAAAATCAAATTAACCCAAACAATTACAACCCTTGTCTGACCTTTGACCATGCCGAACCATACGAAATGAAAACCAAATCTCCAAAAATGAAAATAAAATAAATTTTGAAAATATAAATTTTATTCATTTCTTAAAAAAATAAATTAGACTCATGTCTATTTGAGAGACCAAAAGGCTGAGAGAGACCCGTATTTTTAATTACGATGCCTGTCCTGTCCTGAGTTTAATCATGACATGACCAATGACTGTCAACTGTTGATACTTGATTTAGTTTTTCCTGTTAGTTTTTGATAGAATTTTCGAAGGGCTGGTACGACCCGGAATTGAAAGACTTCATGGTCAGATCGGAGATAATTTATCTTGCTGTCGGGCAAGTAGATAATCATCGTTGGATATACGCATTGTCAATTTCAAAGTGGCATGGCTAATCAGCACTGCAAGCCGTAACTGGAGACGAAATAAATTAGAAATTAAGAAGCATTGGTCAGCATAGGAGTTCAATATCGAATTCGAGAAATTTAGAACTCAATTTAGCAGAATTACTGATAATGATAATGTCCGAGACAAATTAAGCTGGCAGTTACACTAGTACACTTTTGCACTCAATACTTTCAGGACAATTTATTCAAAATTTCAAAACACTGAAAACAATATTTCAAAACACTGAAAACAATATTTCTTGCCCAGGTTTACTGTTGCAATGGTGGTAGGGATCATGTAATCTCAATATTTCTGCACCACGTTTTGCAATTTTAGACTTGTTTACCACAAATACAGTAGTAGAATTTATTCGGTCGGCTTAGACTAGCATAAGACTTGACTGAAATATCCTTGCCTCAGCTCGCCTACAAATATTTTGAAAATGATCAATTTTCCTAAATGATGATGCCGACTCGACTTCTGGAGTCAAAAAAAGATGACGGATGGGTGTGCGCTGGATGATCTATCAACTGTCAAACGTGAGAAATACTCTGGAATTTCTGGACTATTTTTAGAGATAATCGCACTCCGAGTATCAGAGATTGTATCAACTAAATTACTTGACATACTATAACTAAACATATTAAAATTTTCTTGTGTACGTCGTGAATCGGTCGGAAGTTATAATTTTCGTGACAGATGATAATAAAATTGAGAACGGATTAAGTGATGATCTGGTTTTGAGGATTACGTTGAGGAGGCATTTTCTCTAAAAAAATTCGCATCTCATAGCTCATATGCTCAGCATCCAAATCTTGGTCACTGTAAGATTACACAATATAATTAAAGAAATTGGAAAAATTTAAGACAAAAATAAATTCTGCTCACCTCGTGTCCTATTTCAATTAAATCCGATTTCAAGGAGATGATGTCTTTTGAATTTAAAATACGGTTCCGGGTAGGGCAGGAGAACTAAGATTTAAAACAATCATTCCTCTTTAATTGAAAATACATGCATTTCTTATAAACTACTTGACATTATTATTTATTACTTTACCAGGTTTATTCCAGAAGAGCACTGGTGAACAAAATTATATTAAGTTTTTACAATTTGACTGTGTACTGTGCATGTGTGTGTGGGAGCTGGGAATGGGACTTGGAGCGAGCGAGAATATTTTATTTTATTTTTCCCTTGCTCCTCTCCACGCCATAAAACTCAATTCCTTTTCGTCCAACTTAAACGAACGAGTCAACAGGTTTTTTTTTCGCAGTAACAGCTGGGACTTGCAACCACCGCTTATGCCTGTCTACACGTTTCTAGAGTTTATACTAATTTCTCAAATCCATTATATTACCCTTAAATCTAATGTCCAATTAACGTCCTAAAATTCAAATGATTTAATTTCTTTTACAACATAAACTTGTCTCCCTACAGCTCAACTCAATCAAATTCTAATGGGTTTCGTCTAGACTCATCTTTTCTTGGCTTACATTGAAAAATTAACAATTTTTGAAATCATGGTGACTTTTCACATGTGTTTTTCTGTGATAAAAATTCCATCACATCTCTATCTATTCTGTTAAATATAAGTAAGGTACGCGTTGGATTTATGAAAACTACTTGGTTTCAGTGGGTCAAATTATAATTTAGCAATTTGAGCAGAACGTATGGCGGTGTGGTGGATTTTTTATAACAGACATGTTGTAAATCCGATCATGAGATATAAAGTTATTAATTTTGCCGTGGAGGGTCAAAAATGTGAAAAGCTGGGCCAGACATATTGTGAACTACATTTTGATTACGTTCAGTTGAGAGGAGATGATTTGTTGTAAAAAAGAATTAAATCCTGTGAATTTTACTAAGTTAACTGATTAGCATTAGTTTTACAGGTTTGATATTACCGGAACAAGGAAGAAATGATAATTTTTGATAATATCCTTCGAGTTACATTGCGTGGCATGGCGAGAACCAAATAATTGTTATAATATGAGTTTCCATTCTTCAGATTATTCTGGGGAGTAACTGATTGCATTTGAGACATGTATAAATGTTGAAATGCTGGTAAGCTGGAATCAAAAATCTCAGTATTCACTTCACGTGGCAACGAAGATATCTACTTATTTGTTCGTTTAAGTTGAGCGAAAGGGAATTCAGTACAGTGGCGTGGAGTGGACTGGAGCACGGGGAAAAGAAAAATAATTTTGCTCGCTCCAAGTCGCAGTCGCCGCTCCCAAGCACACGCACACACACTTTACATTATATTGTTAAAATTTCGTATAATTTGGTCATTTGTACTCTTCCGGAATGAATCTGACAGAAAATAAATAACGATATTAAGTAGTTTATAAGAAATGTAATTAGAGAGGGATGATTGTTTTTAATCCTATTTGTCCTGCCCTACCCAACCTCGAATTTGTAATTTCAGTGGACATCATCTCCATGAAATCAGATTTAATGGAAAGATGATACAAAATCAGCAAAATTCACTTTTGTCTTATATTTTTTTCTAATATCCGTAATTGCATTGTGTAATCTTACGGTGGAACGAGATTTGGATGATGGTGATGAGCTATGGAGTTCGATTCAAATCCTTGCATAGAAAAATTCCGATATGTGCTCAACGTAATCCTCAACACCAGATCTTCACGTAATTCTTTCTTTAGTTTCATTATCATCTGTCACGAGAATTATAACCTCTCTCGACCGACTCACGAGAAAAATTTAATGTGTGTAGCTTACATGTCAAGTGATTTAGTTGAGTCAATCTCTGATACTATTCGTTGCAAAATCTTTGGGAGGGGTTCATCTGAAGAAATCAAGTGTTTCCGTTGATAATTTACTGTTAATTAATTTTGGAAACAATAAATAAGTAAATTCATCTTGAGACAAGCCCCTTGGATTTTTGCATGTGACAGACTCCATTTTATTGTACAATAAAAAAGAACTTTTCCGAAGATGAGACAGATTCGACCCTGCAGCTAGTCTTACGCAATTCTTAAGAGGCCAAGGTTAGTGTGATATCTGGAGACCATACCGAAGACTTTTTCTCCTTTTAGCATTTCTACTTCCACCCCATGATTCATAATCATATCGTCAAACCTTTATCATATAAATATAAATGGAACTTTTAACCACACTTACTTACTCTGCATATTCTTCACTCATGTTTCCTCCTCCTAACGAGTTGTTTTTTAGTTTCATTTGATTCACTTGGTGGAAGAATGAACATAATCCCTTGTTCTGAGTTATGGGTGACTACCATTACACTCAATTTTTTCTCAACTCTGACTTCTCTGACCCCAAAGATCTCGTCGATCCAGCAGCAACAGCACGCATGAGTTGATTTTCTTTTCTCTAGCGTAGTAGTTCGTATATTAATCTCAAAAGATAAGATTTAATTATAACGCGAGACTGTCGTATGTAAAAGACTTGCTAGCTACGTAAATTACTTTGGGGTTTAATTTCACCAATGGGTCTGAGTTAAGGGAGAGGTGTGTCTTCATTTTATCTTTATCAGTGTCCAGGACTAAACGCTACAAGCCAAGGCAAGGCTGAGTTGAAATTGAAAGAAGGATTAATTTAGCTTAATATAGCAGTTGGCAAATCTTTTATTCAGTTCACTCTTCCATAGGGATTGGATCCATCCACTAGTCCTCTTCAACATAATCTAAATTGAAACAAAATGGTTAACGTGATTCGGTTCTACAAAAGTCCAGGGCTTAGCACAAGTCTTACAAATGAAAAATTCAACTTATTGGCCAAAACTGTTGGGCCCCTCAAATTGAAAAAGCTCACTACGGAGAGTTGTTTCTACGTTGAAATTAAAGAAAATCTGCTGGACAAAGAAATTCTACAATTGAGATGGATCCTGACTAATGTCCTCAACCCGGATATTCTGAAGGATGTCACAGAATTACCCCTTGAAGCGGACGATGTGAGCTTACTCGTTGAAATTGGACCGAGGTACGTGAATCTAGCCGGGGTATTGGGAGAATAGGCAATAAAAAAGTGCATGTACAACTTTACATGTTTATAATGTGCATCAGATTTTCCGTAATAATAACACAAAATCATAAAGAAGTCTAATCTCAGATCTGATCCAAATTATAACACTTTTTGGCTACCTTTTGAATCAAATGGAAGTAAAATTTAATTAAGAATTATAAATTCCTTAGGTTGAATTTTTCGACGGCTTTCTCTACAAATGCGGTGTCTATTTTTCACTCGGTGGGACTCAAGAAAGTCACTCGTGTAGAAGTTTCGACTCGCTATTTGATTCAATTCGACAAAACTACGACTGCTGATTCCGTCAAGGCAGCTGAGAATGAAGTAATTTCTAACTTTTGACATTCCAAACCAGCTGATGGACTGATTAACTGATTTCAGAACAATAATGAAATTTTCTAAAGGTCGTTGCAGCTTTACATGACAAAATGACTCAATGTCGCTATGTTCAACCTCTGTGCAGTTTCGCAGTCGACATTAAACCAAATCCATGGTACGAAGTGAACATTATGAAAGAAGGAAGAGCTGCTCTGGAGAAAGTTAATGACCATTTGGGTAAGCTGAAAGCTAACATGTCATGTCTTGTGACTTGTGACCATGTCGCATCGCATTTAATAGAATTTTTAACGAACCTCTGCCCTGACGTCTTTAAAAACTAACCATCATCAGCTTATGGATTAAATTGATGGAAAAATTCTTTGCACATTGCAGGCTTAGCATTTGATAGCTGGGATTTGGATTATTACACGGAGCTCTTCAAGAATAAATTAGGACGTAATCCGACGAGTGTGGAGTGCTTTGATTTGGCTCAATCCAACAGCGAACACAGTCGCCATTGGTTCTTTAAAGTAATTTTAATATTTTAACTCAAGGATGAATGAATTCTCAACATTTGAACACATGTCTGCCGTCTGGGCTCCAATGAATGGAAAATGACATATTAAAAAATCCCTTAATTCCTTTTAGGGTGAAATGGTCGTGGATGGAGAATTGCACCCGGATTCTCTCATTGATATGATCATTGACACACAAAAGACCACAAATCAAAACAATGTCATCAAATTTAGTGATAACAGCAGTGCTATCAAGGGTTTCAATGTTAAGAAAATGTTGCCGGAAAACATTGGAGAAGCAAGTCCTTTCCATGTCGAAGAAGGAGATCGTCACATTATTTTTACTGCTGAGACTCACAATTTCCCTACTGGTGTTGCACCATTCAGGTACATTTCATGGGCTGAACGCAATTTAGCGCAGATAAAACTAACTGATCTTTTTTTGCGTATTTTTAGTGGGGCTACGACTGGTACAGGAGGTCGATTGAGGGATGTCCAAGCAGTTGGTCGTGGTGGACACGTTATTGCTGGAACGGCTGGATACTCCTTTGGAAATCTCTTAATTCCAGACTACGATCTCCCCTGGGAAGAAAAAAATGTCCAATATCCAGATAATTTTGCTCCACCAGTAGAAATCGCTGTTGAAGCAAGTAATGGAGCCAGCGATTACGGAAACAAGTTTGGAGAACCAGTTATTTCAGGATTTGCTCGTTCCTTTGGAATGATCTTACCTGGAACTAACAATGAAAGACGCGAGTGGATCAAGCCCATCATGTTCAGCGGTGGAATCGGTTCAATGGAAGCTTCAATGGTAGACAAAGAGAAACCTGCCAAAGGAATGCAAGTTGTCAAACTCGGTGGTCCAATTTACCGTATTGGTGTTGGTGGTGGATCTGCATCCTCAGTTGAAGTACAAGGTGACAATGCAGCACATTTGGATTTCGATGCCGTACAAAGAGGTGATGCTGAAATGGAACAAAAACTCAACAGAGTCATCAGAGCATGCATTGAGCTTGGGGATAAAAATCCAATCGCCAGTATTCACGATCAGGGTGCTGGAGGCAATGGTACATTTTATTTCGCTATTATTAATCACGCCGACCCTGATGTCTAAATTATAAATGTGTCCAATAGGAAACGTACTGAAGGAATTGGTTGAGCCAACTGGAGCTGTCATCTTTACAAAGCGATTCCAATTGGGTGACCCAACCGTGAATACGTTAGAATTGTGGGGTGCAGAATATCAAGAGAGCGATGCTATTTTGTGCAGAACCGAAGATGCTCCACTCATTCAAAAAATTGCAGACAGAGAAAGATGCACAGCTTCTTTCGTTGGAATTGTTACTGATGACGGAAAGGTATTTTAAATAATCTTAATGGACTTCCAGTGAATTTGTTTTAAAATCGATGTCTAATTCCAGGTCGTTTTATCTGAGCGTGACTACCCAGCCGAAGGTCCAGTCCAAGTTTCTAAAGAATTGAAGGCTACAATCGACAAGGAGAAGAATCCAGTCAACCTTGACTTGGAATTTGTTTTGGGAAAAATGCCACGCAAAGTTTTCCAAATGCAGAAATGTCAACCAATTCTCAAGCCATTGGCACTCCCAGCCAATCTTCAAGTCATGGATGCATTAGAACGAGTTCTTAGACTTCCGTCAGTTGCTAGCAAACGCTATTTGACCAACAAGGTCGATCGATCTGTCTCAGGTTTGGTCGCTCAACAACAATGTGTGGGACCACTTCATACACCATTGGCTGATGCTGCAGTTGTCGCTTTGTCATATTTTGATCATGTAATGAACTAATTCTAAAATTTAGTTCGATGGTATTTTATGATTTTATTTTTAAATATTAGACTGGCTCTGCCACTTCTATTGGAGAACAACCCATCAAAGGATTGCTCAATGCAGCTGCTGGTGCAAGAATGACTGTAGCCGAATCTTTGACAAATCTTGTGTTCGCTGCTATTTCTGACATCAAGGTAAATTAAATTTTTATTATTCTCATTAAATTGAATTGTCATTCCCATTTTTAAATATTTTAGGACGTAAAATGCAGTGGAAACTGGATGTGGGCTGCCAAATTACCTGGCGAAGGAGCTGCCCTTCTTGAGGCTTGCGAGGCAATGTGCAAAACAATGATTGAATTTGGAATTGCTGTTGACGGTGGAAAGGATTCTTTGTCAATGGCAGCTCGTGTTGGAAAGGAGACCGTCAAGGCCCCAGGAACGCTTGTCGTTTCAAATTATGCTCCTTGTCCAGACATCCGCAAAATCGTTACACCCGACTTGAAGGCTCCATCAGCTGGACAAGAGGGTCTTTTGATTTACATTGATCTTTCCGGTGGAAAGAACCGTTTGGGAGGAACAGCCTTGGCTCAATGCTACAAACAACTTGGCGATGAAGTCCCAGATTTGGAAGACTCAAAATTATTCTTGAAGGCATTCAATTCAACACAAACACTCATTAAAGGTTGGATGTTTAATTTTGACATTACTTTTAGCATGAAGATTATATTCAAATTTTATTTTGTAGAGGGTCACATTTTGGCTGGACATGACGTGAGCGATGGAGGTCTGATCACTTGTCTCCTGGAAATGGCCTTCGCTGGTCATTGCGGTATTGCAGTTGACATTGCACACAAGACAACCAAGATGAATAATTTGGATGTACTCTTTGCTGAGGAATTGGGTTGGGTACTTGAAATTGGAAGCAACCACGTTGAGAAAGCTCTATTTGAATTCAAGCGAGCTGGAGTTCCATGTTATCCAATCGGAGCTTCAGTTGGCTACGGTCCCAAGGCCACCATTGAAATCAACGTTCAAGGAAATCCAGTCGTAGAAACTTTAATGGTAAATCTTTTGAACAGCTGGGAAGAGACGAGTTATCAATTGGAGAAAAGACAAGCAAACCCTATTAGCGTGGGTGAAGAAAATCGTTCATTTGCCAAACGAACTGGGCCAAAATATCGTTTCTCTTTCGACCCATCTAAACTTACCATTCATTCCGGACCTACTCTTCGTAAGATTTTCTACAAATTTCACTACTTCAATAATCATTATTAAAACGAAATTTTTTTAATTTAGAGTCAAGTCCATCTGTGGCTGTTATTCGTGAAGAAGGATCCAACGGAGATCGTGAAATGGTTGCTTCCCTCTACATGGCCGGATTTCAAGTTTGGGACGTCACTATGCAAGATGTTGTGACACAAAAGGTCACTCTAGACAGGTTCCGTGGAATCGTTTTCCCAGGAGGATTCAGTTATGCTGGTAAATTTACACTACGAAAAAGTTGATGCAAATTTCAAAAACTACAATAGGTTTCATGTTAATTAAATTTTGTTAGATGTATTGGGATCCGCCAAGGGATGGGCAGCTAGTTTCCTATTTGATCCTTACTCCAAGGCTCAGTTGGATAATTTCCACAAGCGAAAAGACACTTTCAGTTTGGGTGTTTGCAACGGATGTCAATTATTGGCTCTCCTTCAATGGATTGGAACTAATGAGTTGAAGGCTAACAGTGAAGGTGTACCAGCCATTCCAGACGTCTTTTTGGATCACAATGCATCAGAGAGATATGAATCTCGATTCCCAACTGTGCGAATTGAAAAATCAAGCAGCATCATGCTCAAGGGCATGGAAGGAACCGTCATGGGAGTTTGGATTGCACATGCTGAAGGTATAAAATTCATTTGGAATAATTTAGCGACAAATATTATTTTATAAGCAATTTCTTAGGTCGCTTTGAGTATAAATCTCCAACCGTGTACACTACACTGGAACGACAGGATAGCATTGCCATCAGATATGTTGACGATGATTGCGTCGAAACTGAAGCCTATCCAATGAACCCCAATGGAAGCAAATGTAAGTTACTGATTACAACTAGAAATTTCGAATTTAGATGGAAAAATCATTCTTGAATTAATATTTTCCTCTAATTTGAACAGACGGTGTCGCTGGAATTGTGTCCAAGGACGGACGACACTTGGCCATGATGCCTCATCCAGAACGTTGCGTTCTCCCATGGCAATGGCCTTGGATCCCTCAGGATTTGAAGGATCGTATGCAAGGAGCTACACCCTGGTTGAAAATGTTTATCAATGCTTATGATTGGTGCAAACAGTAAAAAGAAACTAGCCTTCCACAACACATAACATTTCCAAAGTTGTTCGCAAATTATGATTCTTGAATTGTCGTTTGAAATCTAAATAAACACTCATGTGAACAAATAGTTCACTCTATTTAAATGGCTTGTAGGAAAGTATGTGATTTGATTTCTAAACAATTCTAAACAAGTATCGTAGGATCACAACAGTCAAATTATAATTCACTAGCATGAAGAAACTATGAATATCTCGCCGCAGTAGTCATTAGGATCTAATTTTATTCTGTACTAATCTATCGTTAAAAGCAAAGCCTTATGGCCGTACATATGTTCTGTACGTGAAGTGATATTGCATAACTCTTTCATAGTGGTACTGGCACCCACGTTACGTGACTAGAGATTTATAATCTTTAGTGCGTCTAAACTATAGGTTCTGCCCTGATATGTTTTCCAAGAACGTTGCGGCATATCCAAGACTATTTTCAATTCGAAGATGTGGTAAAAATTCTACGATTTTACAAGGCATGAAAATCACAGGTTCGCGTAGGGCCTAGGAATCATTAGGTTTTAATGAATAAAAGCGATTTGGAAATATTTTTGGCCATAACTTTCTTGTGTATTAGAAATAATTAACCCTGGCTCGAAAGCAATGCAGAAACCATTATTACTCATGATTCTCAGGTGCATTTGAAATAAACTTACTACACACGAGACATTTTTGAACGGAAATGGTCAAACTTATTATTTTCAATTAAATTTCAACGATGACAATTGAATCACTAAAGGTTTGACTAAGGTATGACTGCAATTTACAAGATTGTAGAACACACTGCAATTTTAAACTTACAACATGCTCGGCTTAGTGGCTCAGCAGCCAGTAGTAGTTTCAGACTAATGAAGAACTTTTCGATTTTCGAAGGTTGATTAATGGTGTTTAGAAATTGGGTGGTACTGGAGTTCCAGTCTCCTTGGCCAAATAGAGAAGTTCCTCTGTAAAATACAAAAGAACAAAATCAGCCCAGTCCATCAATAAATCCTATTTTCATTTCATCTACTAATGGTAATTAAGTTTTCATGGAAAATTTAAGAATAAAGTTAACACTATGTAAGAGGCCGCAGAAATAGATTCATATTATTGTCATATTTAACTTACGTCTGTTGAGTCGATTTTTCTCAGCCAATCGAGCAGCTTCCTTGGCAGGTCGTTCACGCTCTTCTTGTTCTCTTCTGGCGGCTTCCCGCTTGGACAACGTATTGTGTCTCTTGAGTCCATACACGATCCCAAGGGCCAAGAAGGTCCATCGGCCCACCTATTCGACACAAAAAAATTCAATTAATATTTGTCCTATTTTAGACAATTTTGGTTCGACCCGTGTCGTTCACATTTTGTATTACTTCGAACCTATATGCTATCGTACAGGAACTTATAAAGGCTGGTACCGGATTTGGGGGTTTTTCCGGCCCAAAATAGAAGATGAAATCGGCCCGTATATTCGAGTAGCCTATGATGAGATGTAATAATCCGTGAAAAAAAAGTTTAAAAAAATTCATGCGAAAACTCTCAAAATTGACTTCCCAGATCAGGTGGGTCAAAAATTCGAATTTAACATACTTCATTGATTTGTGCAGATTCAAATAGCTTAGGGTAAGGGTGAATTGACTGCATAAGAAAAAGTTGAAAAAATCCATGTAGGGTCAGTAGGCGGTTTAATTTTTGCAAGACTGATCCTTGAAGTGACCGCCCTACTGACCCTACATGGATTTTTTCAACTTTTTCTTATGCAGTCAATTCACCCTTACCCTAAGCTATTTGAATCTGCACAAATCAATGAAGTATGTTAAATTCGAATTTTTGACCCACCTGACCTGGGAAGTCAATTTTGAGAGTTTTCGCATGAATTTTTTTAAACTTTTTTTTCACGGATTATTACATCTCATCATAGGCTACTCGAATATACGGGCCGATTTCATCTTCTATTTTGGGCCGGAAAAACCCCCAAATCCGGTACCAGCCTTTTAGGAACTAATTATCGGCTATGTGACTGAGAGAATATTAGCTATTAAATACCGTAATAAGGCTCGGAAGTTGGCCACCAATCAAGAGACAAAATTATAAATTATTAGACTTACCCGAATCAAAGGGGTGACACGAACTGGCTCTGGCATCGAAACACTTGGTGCAGACATTTCAAATTTCCAAGGTTGACCTCAGACACTAATTTTAGTTAATTTCCACCCTTGGAATTTGCAAAAGTGGATGACTTCAAGAGATTGGGTCGGTCCAATGTATGTAAAATCCGAATCCAAGCGCCCTATGTCTCAAGTGTGGATTCAAAATGGCAACTCACGTCTGACTATGGACTAATCCAAATACACTACTGCTACTGCATTGACTATGCCCAAGTGAACGGGGAAATTGATACGGTAGGATTTTAACACCCTTTCAAAAAAACAGATTTTGACGACCTAAGGGCCTCCTCCTCATTGAAGAAGCATAAAATGGAGGCCTTCGTAGCTAACTCTTATTTTCAAAAATGGGATCCCTTATAAAGTTGAAACGTTGAATTTCTATTATGAAATCCTAGAGCTAATGTTGTAACTTCTGGTTGAAACCTGATGAACACGCTCTTATTATATATCAATAGGTCAAAGAGTTAACCCATGTTAATTTCGCAGGATAAATAAAAAGACATCAGTGTGAAAATAAACTTGCCGAATAAACTTTTCAGATTTTAGGTGAATGTATGAATGATTAACTTTATTGCGACTGACACTCGTAAAATTGCAACCGAATTGCTCTACACACTACATAATAATCAAATCAGTCCGATTATCAGTAAGTTAGAATACAGTGGAACTTAATAGGAATTACTTTAGTACACAGTCAAATAATTACTTAGCACACAAGGACTGACAAAGCCCACATTGAGATTGTGTCATGTAGTTAAACTTGGACAACATGCATAATTTAAGGTTTAGTATTGAATTACATGCTCATGACACAGATTTGTGACGAAGATTTAACGACTGACTGGCTTTGTTTCGCAGAAAAATTGCAGTCTTCTCAATTTTCATTTTTTACATAATTACATTTAAAAGTAACAATGGGCATTTGTGCATAATTTGTACATCTCACTTCACTGGGGCATAAAATACTCAAACAATGTTTCAGTCAACACGAGTACGAGTATGAGAAATAGTACATTTCACTCCACTTACAATTTGTGACTTGAATGAGCTAAATATCTCGTAAAAAATTATACGAAAAATTACAATTGCATCCAACTATGGAATTATTGCCTCACTATTCGGCAAAATCACTGGACTCGTCTTTAGGAAGAGATAGTTTAACGTTTGCTCAAATGGAAATACAGGCTTTTTTCTCACCGGACTTAAGGATTGGAAAAATATTTGTCCAACTGAAGAAAATTGTAAAATGCGTAATAAATGGCACTTTTTAAGGTCAACACGTTAAATTATCTGTGTATGTTTATCACTAATCCTACTGGCTAATTCAATAAGTCATGTCATGGAGTTAAGAGTTCATAAACTGAGGGATTCCCCAATCCCCTGAAATTAAGCCTAGTTCGTGATAAAAAAGTCTTTTGCAAGGAATGAATAAGAATATTTCAGCTTCGTACTAGTGAATTAATTAGAATAAAATGTTAATGCCATGATGGAAAGATTGAACTGCCAAATTAATTGGCAAACTAACTAATGTCCTACAAGTTCTGTTTTCTGCTGCAATCTAATTCGTTTTGCTAATCTTATTTACGATAGTGGAAGAAGTCGGAAATGGTTTAAAATGTCTTGTACGTGAGTTACATAACCGTCACTGTTTAAGCGATAATGCTAGACAATTTTATATATTAACAATTGCTAAAATTAGTTGAGGTTTCTCAAGTCTTTATCTTTGTAATGTTGTATGACTTATCTACACCATTGGTCCATGTTTTATTCGTTCTGAAATAAATATAAAACAAATTAAACGACTTTAGTCAAAAATATGCTATGATTTGAAAATTAACATCTGAAGTTTAGACTTACCCATTCGCTCTCGTCAACACCCTCCATGGAATCTTGTTCCAATTTCATATTCAGAGTAAGTTTACTCTTAATAGCTTGTTCCAGCTGTTAACAATAAAAAGATGATTAAAGTCAAAATATTAATTGGAAACCAGTAATCAGTTCATTAATTAACAAGTTCTCACATTCTCTTGTTGTTTCTTCACCCCTTCCTTATCCAAATCACACACATTTGTCCGTTGCTTTTGAAGCATTCCAGGATTCCAGACCGGGGTTGTTGTTGCAGCCGCATTCTTATTCTCACTTATCGGAGTTGGATTAGAGGCAACAACGGGTTCACTTCGAATCGGCCCACTGATCTCACCAACTAAAAGCAAGTACATAAAATGAATAAATTCAGACAAGTAAATTAATGTAAAAGGTTTTAACAATCCATATTCCAGATACTTACGAGATTTCATGGATGAAGGCTTTAAGCTAACCCGGAGTGGTTCCACGTTTTTCCCTGACAGCCATTCTGCACTGGTCATTGTGGCTTCCCAAAGAAGCTTGGTTGGGGGGAAGAGGTCATCTTGAAAAAACTCACTCTGCAAAATCAAAAACCACTGATTTAGTCTTGTTCTATAAATGACAAAGTTTCATGCAATTCTCTTACCTTCACTCTTGGTACAGTGAAAGACCAGGGTTCAACTGCAACTTCAGTCAAACGCAAAGCCCGAGCAAATTCAACATTTTTAACGTCACATGCATTCTTCTTCAAAAATGCCATCCCTTGATGAACACCAGCGCAGCGATGGTGACTCAACTCACGCAAATACGGAGATTCTTCAACAACGTCAAAGGCGAAAATTGTGCTGTCCCCCTGTATAAGATTGTAATGAGAATAAACGTGTGTTGCTAATAAAATATGCTTGCGGTACAGCAGCAAACTTACACGTCCACTCAACAGCAAAATTGAACTATCCTCATCGTAGAATGGGACAAGAATTGAAGGTGATACATCCAGAGTAACCGAATTTGCCAATTTCAAGTCGTGGGAATGATACATGAGAACTTGGCGTTCGGACGATCTGATGAGAAACACAAAAGATTGAAAATTTAAAATCAGAGATTTGAAAAGAATAAATAATTTATAAGGATTTACTTCTCGAATCCAGCCATGACTAAAAATTTCCCATCCAATGCCCAACAAACACGACCTGCAGGTCTTCCACCAGGTCCAGCGCCTTCTACCATTGGCTCAAGTTGGAGCCTCGGCTCATAAATTCGAAGTTTTCCGTCTTTGTGTGCAGTAGCAAACTTTGCCCCACATGGACTCCATGCGAAACTGTAGATTTGTCCCTGTAAAATTTTACAACAAAAGTCAAACATCAAATATAGATAAAAAACAGATCATTCAACACAGATGAGCTAGAAAAATTAGAATAAAACTAACCTGATCAGAATTGAGAATGATTTGCACGACTACTTCTGAGTTAGCCAAATTCCAAATACGAATAGTTCTGTCGTATGAGCTCGTGGCTATAATGTCTTTGGCTAAAGGATGAAACCTCACAAAGTAAACTTTCTCAGCGTGAGCAAAAATGCTGATCTCAGGCTCGTTGGTTGGCTCCTTGAGTCCATCCTTTGGAAGACGCCAAACGCAAACTCTTCCATCGTCACAACCAACAGCTAATCTCAAGGAATCAAAAGGGTCCCACATAAAATCCATGACTTTTGTTCCATGAACGAGTGCTGGAATAACACCGTCCGGTTGACGACCAGGCTTCCCTAACTCAAAAATTGCAATTTTGCCACCAGATGTGTTTAGGGGGACTGCAACTCGTTCAGGATTGGCTAGAATTGGAATAGAAAATGCAATGTGTAATACTTAAATTAACGAAGAATAAGAATTAATAAAATTGAGATTAAAAATACCTTGAATAAGTTCACTCTCATTCGGGCACGTTGTGCTGACGTTTCTCAAATTGTCAATATGCTGCTTCTTGTGAAGAGCAACAGCTTTAAAGTTTCGGTATTTGGACACTTGGCCTATGGAATAAACATTAGATTATATTTCAATCAGTATAGCACAGTCATCCAATTACACAAGTCAAGTAACTTACCAAAAACTGTATCAATTCTCTTGGCTGGAAGTCCAGCTTTAAAATTTGCTCGACCATTAGCATTTTCCAACTCCTTTTGAGCCTTTACCTTTGAAGGCGGTGTGATTTTACGTTCTGGCTTTGCCACTGGAGGAGAACTTGATGTTTCCTTCTTCACAACCGGAGCGCTTACAGGAACCGGCTTCATTGTTTCTTGCGGTTTACAATCTCCACTTCCGCTCAATGCTTCTTCAGCCGCAGACCCAGAATCTGCAGAGGAATTATTGTTCTTTTGTTGAAACATGCGTAATCGTTCAGCAACTGTCATTCGAGGTTCCTTCCTTCCAGCTCCAGCATCTGTTGCTCCTCCATCCTGAAGTGATACTGAGCGAGATTCAAAGTTTTTCTTTCTATCTGATGTTGCCGCTGACAACGACTGTCCATCCAATTTATCTCCTCCAGCAGCATTTCCATTCTGCAACTCATCGGCATGCCCATTCTCCGACTTTAAATTGTCATGATTATTGTTAGCATTATTATGAATATCATTTGCTAAACTCGTTCCGTTCCCATTTGCGTTCGCTGTACATGGCAAACTGCTTGGTGCGTTTGGCGAAGAACTCAACTCACGATCATCCAATGAAAGACTTCGGCTGAAGTCTGCTGCCGGACTTCGCTTAGTTATGAATGAACTTGGAGTACGGAGAGCAGAAACAACGCCAGGGCCCTAAAAATGATTAAAACTCAATGAAATACCAACACAGATTTCTACTACTGCATAAAATAGTAAAATCATGTACTTATAGAAACTTACACTGACAACTCTTGGTCTTGGCACAGGCGGCATAGGGACTGTGCGTCCAACAGAAACATCTCCAAGATCTTCCGAAGAAGAGGAGCCAGATGATATAGATTTCTTTCGGGGCCTCGGCTCTGGAACAGCTTTCTTGTATTTATCGGCTGATTCTAAGAAAGCAGTTGTTTTTTCAGCTTCTTCCGCCCTTCTCGCAGCTAAATTCTTTTTGAACGTGATTAGCGACGCGCTTTTATCTCCATTTTGATAGACTTTTGGATCCAAGCTAATTTTGGTGGGAATTCCAGGAGAACCGCTAATCCAGAACGAAGGTTTCCCAGTCGTAGTTGTGCCCTTGGTTTCGGGGAAGAGATCATTATGAAAATTTACATAAGATTTACGTGGAACGTGATATGGAATCGGAATGACAGAATTTCCAGTCAGTTGGAGGATGCGATTGACTTCAGTATCCATGACTCGAAGGGCTCTTTTAGAGACTAGACAGGCCCCTTTCGTTTGTTCCCCATTGTAACGGAAGCCATCAGTCAAAAACGGATCTGACTCTGTAAACTCCATGTATGTGATTGATGAATCTCCTCGGCCAGCAATAAATAACATTTTTGTATCCGGATCGTACATAGGGATGAGCATTCCAGTCGAGCTGTCCCAGTCGAAGGACTTAACTACATTTTGGAAATTCCTTGTGTCACGTAAAAAGATTTGACGCGCTCGGTTCTGTAAAAGAAACAAAAGACGTGGGAATATGGATACGATTTACCTTCGGGTAAATTTCAAGTATAAAGCCAATCAAAAAATCTTACAGAATCGAAGCCTGTGCTCAGAACGAATTTGGAATCACCAAGCCAGAGAACACGAGAATCTTTGGGATTGGCATGTGTATCGGCAGTTGAAATGACCTTACTGTCCCTTGGATCAATTATTCTGATCTTTTTGTCCTTTGCTGTAGTAACGAGGAGGTCCCCAGTACCAGACCAAGAATGACTCATAATGACATCACTGTGCATTGCATTATCTGTGAGTCAAATAATTCAGTCTTTGTCTTAGCTCTGCGTTTGTTAGCTTTCTAACATTAAAGAAATAATGTAATTCCATACTCACCATGATACAGTTCTTTGTTGTACAGGATATCCCATAATGTGAGAGTGTTTTGGGATGTGTACCCAATCATGAATTCAACACAGGGGTTGAATGTAACATTTTCTACACGTCGATATTTGGAACTCGTTACGCACTCTGGGCTCAAAGTTGAGAGGTCGCTCAAATGATTGGGACTGATGGACCATATCTTGACTGTCGAATCTGCTGAACAAGTTGCGAGTAATCCATCCTCAAAAGGTGAAAACTCGAAATCAGTCACCAAATCACTATGAGCATTCAAAATGGGCAAATTGTTCCCCGTAGGTGAGTTATCAGAGTCGAGAGAAACAACTGCGAGCTGAGATCCTGGAACATCAAAATGAATGATTATTTTAGAATCAATTTATGAATTTTAGTTAATTAGTGTCAGTCGACTGTAACAACTTACCAGTGGCCTGAACATTGAAGGCAGCAAACGCAGCAGACGCTGTGAAATACAGAACAAAATATTAAATCTAATCTGAGCATCATGCCCTTCTGAATTAGTAACAAGGTTATTTACCTTTAATGTAACTTCCAGAGCAGTTGTACGATCCAATTACCAAGTCTCTAATCCACGCCTCACATTTTGATGTTTTCGGTGCAGCATTCTTAAACTTGGACGCCTTGAAACGGTGAGACATCTTGCCCAGCCACAATCTTAATTCAGACTAGGCAGTCTCTTAGTTATGGTAAACTAACTACACAGTGTTAGAACCTGAAATACAAAATGTTCAATCAGTCCACGTGAAAGGAAAGTTTTATAAGCACACAATATGGTAGCAAGTATTTTCTAATCGAACTAGGAAGAGAGAGGGGGATGGGGATTAGAATGCATTGACGTTCATCGGCACTCGTTTTACGATTCTAACTTGAGTCATACTTGACTTGAATTTAACATTTAACGACTGTCACACAATAAAGTGTCCTGATAAATAACATAGGGACTAAGCTAAGCTACGCATTAGGAACTATGACTAATAGAAATTAGAAAGTATGGTTTACGCTAGAACTAGAACTGGACAAAGCTTTTCCTACCGTATTAATCATAACACTGTAAAACCAAAACATTAGCCTAAATTCCAAACAAATGACTGAAGGAACAGCTGTGTCCATATGAATCATAAATTTTTTGGTTCGTAATTACCCTATACTTATCCTAAATTTTCCTGTCCTCACGTCACTTCTACTGCCAGATCGGGTAACTTCCCCTACGTCTAGGCACCCGGGTGTTTTTTAGGAACCAGAGACTGTAATTATCGTATCATATTTTGACTCTACGTACGTGAGAGCATATTTTTGACAATGCAATATGATATCTATATTTTTCTTTCTGCTCTACTCACGCTATTGAATTGAATTGATTTCATTGTCATTCCTGAGTTTTTTCTGTCTAAAGTAAATAAAAGTAGTAGGGGAACACAACATGACATAATGTATGGAGCCGGAATCCGGGAAAGAAAGGAACTCTCATTGATTTTCCTGACCTGAGGAGTGGAGAAAGNAGTAGTAGGGGAACACAACATGACATAATGTATGGAGCCGGAATCCGGGAAAGAAAGGAACTCTCATTGATTTTCCTGACCTGAGGAGTGGAGAAAGCACACGTACACGTCGGATTCGAATCCTATTCTTATTCTTTCTACCCGAAATCAAAATACAATGACATAATAAAAAATTTGAGTTACCTGATGAAGGAAGGATTTTGAAAAACTGTGACAGTTGGTATTGCTGAATCACTAAATGTCACACAGACTACAAAACAAGACTAGTTCTAATTGAGTATTGAATTGTTGTAACAAGTTGAACTGTCTAACTAGTAGTGAGGGTTGTGTGTGTCGTGTCGTGTCGTGTGTTAGCTTAGGTTTCGGGTTTTTGGTCTGACTGCCTGAGTCTGGGTCTGGGTACCTTTAGCTTAGCATTAGCTGCTGCCGGGCGATTATTCATGTACTGTAGGCAGGGTGTGTGGATTGGACGCATGCGACTGTCAAACTCAAACTACCTCACAAAACTAGCCAAACCAAAGGGCAGATTGGTGCCTTTCTTCAACTCATGTATAAACTCAACAAATTCAAAATTACCCGCTCAGGCTAAGGAATTAACAAACGTTGACCCAAGTGCACACACCAGTCTAGAATCAATTGGTCAACTTTGAAGCTGGAACTCAAGATTTCTTACTGATGTTTTCATAAAGTGACCAGTTTTGTCAAAAGGTGATTTGCAATTTAAACTTAAGATAGTAGTTGGTGTGGTGTTGGCAACCATTGTTCCAGGTAAGATGTCTTGACAACCTCGTTTTCCCTGCCAGGTGAAGTCATACTTCGTAAACTAAGAGAAAAATGATTGTTTGGTCTGTTATGGTGATCAAATTAGCTCATGAGGTCATTGGAAAATAAATTAAATTGCTAGAGTAGCCTTGCAATTCGGTAGACAGGTCAAAAATTGAGATGATGACAGAAATAATTTTCGTGTGAGGTATGACTTCACCTAGTAAGGGAGTTTGTTGCATCCTGGTTAAAGGTATTTCACTGACCATCCAAGAAACCCGATGACGCTTATAGTCTTCAAAGCAGATAAAACTTATTTTGGAATTCGATGATAGATTTGAATAGAAGTAGGCGATTTGTTTTTAGCCAATGCATCGGACTTTAGAAAATAGGTGAGAGACATGAGAAACTAATGTAATAAAAGCAAAATGCGTTCCATCCGAAGTCAGGCAGACAGTTGATGAAAACCGGCTGGCTTCAACTCTTGGAAAAAAATTTAAATTTTATGCGACTATATTTATTCAAGAATGCGAAAAACGAGGTCATCATCATCATCAGAGTACTTTTTATTCTCCATCATACTTGGGTTTTCAAACAGAACTTTTTAAACAATGAACATTCATAATATTAATACTTTGCTCAAAATTTCTTAAGAATATGTGAACTGATAATCTAAGATTAGTGTTGTGTGTTATGGCGCACCATGATAAATGAACAATCACAAGAGAGACTCCCTGTATTATCCGACTAGAGTAAATTCAATCTGAAACAGAGCAAAGGTGAGGAATTAGCCATGGATCCAACAGTTGAGACCGTTGTTTTCTTCTCCTATGATGAATTCCACCTAAATATCTTGTTTCTGTCAAGTGTAATGAGCATCCCCGTATTGCTATCATAGTGTTGCACTACGTAAAGATAATTATTTAATTGTAAGAGGCTGTTTTTTTGAAAAGTCAAACGGTGATAAAGGAATTTGTAATTTTTGAATGAAATTTTCACTTCTATGTACGTAAATAGATAAAGCAAGTAGCAATCATCGAAGATAATTCATAAATTCTCCCCCCGTCTTCATTTCAGATGGTGATTTGGTGAAGATGTTAAATTAAGATGTTATTTTCTTTTACGCCTCCTCCTCCTCATCTTCAGCTGCAGCTGTCAACAATGTGATCAACTTGGCTGTGTCAATTCTTCCCTGATTGTCAATGACCATTGCATCAAAAGCATCATCGCATTCGTTGGCAGAAAACTTTTCACCCCATGTCATCAATGCATGACGAAACCTGTCCCAGAAACATTCGTCAATTAGATTCGTCTCTATTTTATTTGCTCAGGGATTTTCCCTTTTCTTCTACTCTAAAATCTCAATTTGCACGGTATCTCAAAATAAACTAAAACAGAATATTCTTAAGTTTAGTGGAAACAAAAATACTTTTTGGAAGGCCACAACACAACAAGGGTAAGAGTTTACGATTCAAGAATCCTTAAAATCTAGGGCGTTCACTGGCATGAGCTCAGCATTACTCCACCGTGAAATTGGGGATGGGTGTAACGATTTTACTGTTTAAGGATTCGAATAAACTCAAGAATCCAAAGTCAAAACACAGGGTTCACGAAAACAATAAAACTGAATGCCAATATTCACAGTTGGTCTGACTAAGACTAAAAGTGTATTTTAAAATCATGAATGGATGAAAGGGTTAAATTTGTTGATTTCATTGCCACACCTTTACCCTTTGAGCCAATTCTTTCTAGATATATTCAAAAATCGTGTGCTCCTGGGAATACTATTTTCTAAACTAATGAAATTGAATAGTATTGTATAAACTACAACGACTACAAGGAGAGTTTGAGTTTTTAGCAGATTGATGAACAGAATCAATTCTGTAAACTTACTTTTCTGAGTCGATCTTGCCACCTTCATCAAAAGATTTGAATGCACTAACAACAACATCTTCATCATCTACACTTCCTCCCATGTGATTGGCGAATAATGTTAAAAGCATTGTGAAATTGATCGGTCCTGGGGCTTCGTTCAACATTTCATCCAGTTCCTTGTCATTAGCAATCCGACCCATAACATCGTATGTCGCCCTCAAATCGTTCTTTCCAATGACTCCATCCTTGTCGTTATCCATCATTTGAAATGCCTGGAAGAATCAGAAATGTCATTTCAATACAAATATGTGAATATTGTTATGACTTCATGCTCACGATGAATAATCTGTCCTGGAATAATAGTACGTAGGGTTCGAACATAAATGTGCTCAAAGTGGTGGCGTTCCTTTTTACTAGTGCAATCCAATACAAAAATTTCAACCGAATTGACATACGAAGTCATGGATGGTAAAATTGGCTCAGAATAGATGCCTTCTGGAAGAATCGTGTGACAGGAAAAAATCGCGAGGGTCCCTACCTCTCCAGAGCAGAAAGTGATTCCAAAGCTAAGGAATATTCTACCAAATCTTTAATTTCTAGCAATATGTCCGACTGATTCTTCTAGCAGATTTTCAAATTCTCACCTAATTCCGTCGAAATAATCAAATCAGGGAAAATTCACCATCGTAAGGAAGAGAAGGGTGGTTAGTGAAACGGGGAATTCGCATCTAGAATTAGTGGGTGAGCCATAAATACAGGATTTACAAACCTCTTTGAATTCGGCGACTTGTCGTTCTGAAAACATGGAGAAGACATTGCTTCCAGTTCGCTTTGCCTTTTTGGTTGAGGCTCTTTTTGGGGGTTCTGCAGCAGGTGCTGGTGCTGGAGCTGGTGCGGCCTCTGCCGGTGGTGCTTCCTCCGCCTTCTTCTTCGTCTTCTTCACTTTCTTGTCATCCGCCTACCCAACAAATATTAAGTCTCAAATTACATCTTAACCCCATTACCGATTTCTCTTACTCTACCCCAGGATGGAAGGCTTTTGCAAGCACTTTCTACCTTAAAGTGCATTCATTTAGACTTTAGACTTCTAAGGCCAACTCGCGCATATTTTAACCCAAGGCATTTTAATACAATATCGGGAATTGGGATGGATGGAATGAATTGTGGAATGCATCGCGGGTCTAGTTAATTCCTAAACAAGAAGCTGAAACTGGTTACATTATACGTTGAAAGGAGGAAATCGTTGTAGTCTAAAAATAAAGTTCCCGAATCCGAATTCCCAAATGAAGTTCATCTGTGTTGAAACATGCAGAGCATATTCCATTGCAAACCATCCCTACGATACGAAACACGGAGTATGCGTAGGACAATAAGTATTGGAAACCACCCAAATTGGCTTGAGGCTTATCCGGTTTTTTTAACAGGATTTTATATCTGATATAATGTCTCGTCCCATGTTTAGGAAATGAATCGTTAAACTTAAACCGTGCCCGGAACGGCACCCGCTTTAAAAGCCATAAAAGATTCTCTGCTAAATTTTTTTCCAGAAACAGAATCCGATTGAATTGCAGAGGCATTAAACATGCTGCTCTGCAATTCAATTAGAATATGTGACTCTTGAACAACTTGAGCCAGAAATCGGCAAGGAGTCAAAATGCTAATCGTATGGATAGAGGTTTCTTCAAACAAAGCTAGAAATAGTTAATAGTTCCGAAATGATCTTCAAATTTAAATTCCTTAAGCGCTGACTTGCTTAAATAGGGAATTCGATGTGGGAAACCGCACAGGGGACACAAACTGAACCCAGTATTCGTGTCTCTAATCAGCTTTTCCGTCCGATTTTTTGAGTTCAAAGGTTAAAAATATCACCAGAAGATACACCCCACCAAACCCGCCCAATCCTCCAGTTGGAATTTTGAAAAAGGGAAGAAAACACTGGATAATATTTTAGAACAAAAAACTACAGGTTGAATCTTACCATGATCAAAGATGGACGCGAAAAGGAAAAATAGAAAAAGTCGTAGCACCGAAAAGCAAAGCGATCTGAAAGTGAGTGGAAGAAACGCTCTCCAATTCAGACAGAGTCTTCTTGAAAACCTTAGTGTATTTTAAGCTCATTTTCTAACCCACCCGACCCAAATTCTCCTGTGCCAAAAAATCCCCGAATTCTTTTTTTAGAAACATTACCATAACGTCTACAACTCCCGGATAAACTTCTCTGTCTAGTTTTCTAAAGTCATGATAGTCGTGAAACCTTTCTACACGTCTTTGAAAGTAAAGAACACACACACACGTTGCCTTTTCCGTTACGAAGTATTAGAAAAATCTTAATGTATTCACACACAAAGTCTAAAGATGACGTTGAAAGGATCAACCCCGAGAGTTTGGCAGGTAGCAGGTTTCAACCAAAATATCAGTCAGTCAGTGGCATCCCCATAATCCCCCATGAAACCATTCAATCCAGTCGGTCCAAGACTTTGCCATCAAATTATACCATGAAGCTACCACTACTACCACCACCTTGACTCCACTCAAGGCCAGTCAATTTTCTACGATTGTAAAATTGGTTCCTCATTAAATCCACACATGTCACCCTTGTTCAGAATAAGAGCCTATGGGAATGCCTCAAGGAGATTTAGAACGAAACGCTTTAAGCTTCTTATCTCATCATTGAAATTTCGAATGATTTAGGATTTGACCACTGCCAATTTCTACATATAGAGTACATTACACTGAGTTCAGGGATGTTATTGCATATTACACTTTTCCAAGCTGATAATACCGGATAAAAAATAAGTTAAACATTATTGCACAAATCGTGAATAAATTATTTGTCTTAGTTTATCATGGCCTGAATTTGATAATTGGCTCGATTTCTTGGATGCTTCGTCAGTTTTATTTGATACGCTTCAGTCAACCTCGCCACAACCAAGTAGCAAACCAGAATATATACGTTCCTAATTTTGTTTGACTATCGCCCTAAGATTTATGGACGTACGATGTAGCCCTGCAATGAGAACCAACTCAACGACGTAGGAGATGAGCGAGCAATAACATTTTTGTTCTTTTATTTTAAAGATCCTAATTCTCTCGAATTCGATATGCTAAAATGGTACAAGAAATTTTTGGGATCATTAGTTGATTTGGTTGGTCTCAGTCGACCCCACGACACGTACATGCTAGCCCGTGTATTTTTTACACGCGGCAAAGACACGGGACTCAGATTCCTCTGAATTTCCACTTGAGATTTTTTGCTCAAGTCACAAGTAGTTTTAAACACTAAAAATCTCCAGAGTCATTCTATTTCCATATTTGTTGTTGTGACTGTGAGTTTAGTCCACATGGCCTTACTTCCCAGGATTACTCATTCACGCTCATTTCTCTGGACTATTAAAAATTTCAATTTGCAACGAGTAATTTCAAGTCCAAGTCCAAGGCTGCAACAGCTGAATACTATTCCCATTCCCAATAGAAAACTTTCAGCCCTAGCTGCTCATAGGATCAGACCAGATTTGGGATTTAAAAGTACAAATAGCTCTAGTAGTTATAAAAGTGTTGATGGAGTAATATTCTACGACGGGAGTAGAAGAGGATTCGGGAGAACGGCAGAGGTTTCCAAAGAAGTCAAACCAACCGGTGGAAAGGAAATGTCGGGATCAGGAGGAGAAGAGAATCCGAAATCGGGTTCTAGTCTTCAAGATAGTCAAGAACAGAAGGGAACGATTAGCAAAAAATCCAAGCTTAAACAAGCAGTAAAAGACTATGGAGCCACTGTCGTCGTTTTTCACGTTACAATGTCTCTTTGCTCACTTGGAATATGCTATTTCCTAGTCTCAAGGTACAACTATATCCAAACAATCGTAATTAAAATTAAATACAATTTATTCAGCCGTCATGCACATTTTTTTGATTAAGTAGTATTTAAAATAACGAATTAAAATATTTCCCACATATTTTCTATGAATTTCTCAGTTCAATCTGTATTATAGAATAGACATACAGTCGTTTTGTCCTATTTGCAGTATATTCATCCAAAGTAGTGATGAATAAAATGCTACTTTTGAATTTATAAACAGTCTGTTCTGTTCTGGTTGTTCCTCCTCCTTGCATTCTGTTTGTAGGCATAGTGCAAGACGGACAGAAATAGAACCTGACGGAATCTTTCAAATCTTTTTGTGAGTCATGAATGAATTGGTGCTAGTGCTTGCTAACTGCTTACAGATTTTTCAAGCCTTCTGTTCCATGTAATTTAACCCCTAGTCATGTCAGGGGATTAGCAAAAGTTCAAGTTCGACGACAAATCTCTGTATTCTCCATCTACAGTATACAGAGAATTCATGATAAACTAATGCTAACAACATATTTTGATTTTTCTTTATAGTGGATTGGATTTGCCTGTGATAATGCAGAAACTTGGGATTGGTGAGAGCATTTTGGAAAATCGAATTACTCAAGGAGCCAGCACATTTGTTGTTGCCTATGCTGTCCATAAAGTATTTGCACCTGTTCGAATGGGAATCACCCTCACTGCAACTCCACTAATTGTCAGGAAATTAAGAACCATGGGTATTCTCAAAGTACCTAAGTCCTAATGTCTCCAATTAACAAAATTGATGCAACAAAGTAATACACCACACCGGGCGTGCCAATTGAACAGATTTACAATCAAATCAAATTAGAAGTATTGACTGATTAATAAAACAATAATCTTTAATTGTACTATTACTTTATACATTGATTGCTCGCAAAAGAAAAAATATCGAGTTACCACTCATTCTTTGTTTTACCTATAGTAATTTGAGAACTGGTGTTAATATGACATTAGGTTAAATGCAATTCAAATGTCGATTATTTTAATTCTTTGTATGATATTCTATTTTTTAATTTTGCATGCCATGCCGGAAAAGTGTTAAATCTTATAATTTTACTTGTACCAGAGACTAATTGTTTGTTAATTATAAATCGAATTTGATGTTGATAAAAACAATTGCGATTGTGGATTTAATTTTCAGCGAGTTTCAGTATATCTCAGAAGAACGGTCAAGAAATAAAAATTTGTGGAGAAAAACTCGCTGAATGTGAACATTTACATTGCGCTTGGCAATGCATTTGTTTTGATCCTGTAAAATAAATACAAAAAAAGTTCGTAGTATTAGCACTTAGCAGTAGTAATAGAAATTCTTTTATTCTGAGTTTTGAGACGGTAAATAAATTGCTAATTTATAAAATTTTTTTCCTGATTACAACAAGGACGATCGTGAAGTAAAGAAGCATTGAAATGGATAAAAAGTAGTATTGATTTGAGGGTTGCGCCAAAAGGTTCGTCAAATAAAATAAATTCTCATTTCCACGTCTCTTCATTACATCGGGATAGACAGAATTACATATTGTCCAAAAAAGTAGGCCAAACAACAACTTGTCTAGCTCTTCTGTCAATTTTGCAAAAATTCTATATCCCCCCATTCATCTGTATCTGTGTGAGTGTCATTTATCTAAAATTAGAATTTTTAAATACACTACGTACAGTGAAAATGGTGTGATTAAAAAAAGTTGCAGCTCATCAATTTAAAATCTTGTAGACCAGACCTGACGGTGACCAAGTTGAGTGCTGTGCCTGTGATACGACGACGACGACGAATTTCTCCAGGCCAGGTATTATTTATTTCTAATTTAATCTTGACATTTTATTTGGTTAGCCACGTACACGTGCGTAAAAGAATTCGAATTCATTATGAAATGTCAAACCATTTAATTAAAAATTGAATTTGATTATTTTCAGAATGTCGACTCCTGAGCCCGAGGCTTCAAAATCAGCCAAGGAGAAAGAGGATATAGACGTACCCCTTCATGATGACGATGACGAAGATGAAGACGAAACTGTAAATTCATAGTCTGAAACTGTCTGACAAACAGTTTATTCTTAAAATAATATGAATGGATATTTATGTATAGTTGCAGTTGAAAAATGAAGGAAATGAAGCTGGACCTGAATTAACTACAAAAGATGAGGCGAAAATTGATGCAGTGAAATACGAGCCGATCGAAACAAAGGATGAGGAATCAGTAGTACCCATAGAACGGTACCCTTCTTATTTTAAGTATAATATATTTCAAACGTTTTATAGATCCTGTTCTTTATCGGTTTTTAACTCATATTGTTTAGATCGAGTCATACCCAAGATCATGAAACACCACTGAATAGTGGTGATGTGGACCATTTTGCTTTCGTGGGGCCAGAGGGAAATACTTCAGAATGTTTCGGTTCATCAGGCGATCCTGGATTACATTTGGCGAAAATGGTATGAAGTTAATTTGAATTTTAGAAATTTGCGTAATTTTCCCGAGATAGATGATAGATTATAGCATTTTTTATTCGGTAAAATTTGTCAAAGTTCTCAAATTGTTTCTTTAATGGTCATTTTTTGCTTTTTACCCGCAGGGAGATGTTAATTCAGTGGCTTCTTTGGAAAGAAATGATACAAATGTTCAGCCAGATTCAATAATGAGTCAGTCCATGGGCTCAGAAGAATCAGCTTCAAGTGACGAACGGTTCGTTAAGGTCAAGATTTGCGAAGTTGAAGATAGTAGTAAGGGCTCTTCTCAGAGTGGGAAAGAAAATCTTGAGTTTGAAGAGCAAATATCTATGCTAACTTCAGAATGCACGAAATTGAAAAGTAATCTAGTTGAATCGCAAGAACACTATCTGAAAGTAAAGTTGGAATTGGAGTCCCATCTTCTAGAATCCCAAACCCAATGCTCTGCTGAGGCCAAAAGCTCTCAAGAGATTCAGCGACTCAAAGACTTAGTGAAGCAAAGAGATGACGAGTTGATGGATTTGAGAATTTTAGTCGAGGAAGCTTTGCCAGCTCACAATTCTGGTCCCGAAAGCGAGGAAAGTAAATCGGAAAAGAAGCTGATGGACATGTTTTCTTCTCTAATTTCAACAATGAAAAAGTATCATGCTGAATCCAGGAGTCAGGAGCTTAACGTAAATATTCCAAGCAGTGACGAAAAATTTGACGAATTGAAAAAGACAGTTCAGTTGCAACTCCAAGAAAGTGAAGACTCTTTATCAGAATTAAGCGAGAAAGTCTCCAAACAGTCTGTCGAAATAGATAAACTCGCAAAGGAAGTTTTAGAAAAAGAGGAAGAAAATGTAAGATTGAGCACTGAGTTGAAAGAATTGAAAGAGAATGAAGAGAATGTGATTGGTGGTTACCAAGCCGTATCCTCTGAACTTGTAGCTCTTCAGCAGAGTTTTGATGCTCAATCTGCACAGCTTCAACAGGCCCTGGAACAGCTGTCAACTAAGCCTGATGGGAAAGCGAACACAGATGAAGTCGCTATGCTCAAGGAAGAATTGTTAGCAAAGGATGAAGATATGATGGAAATCCAAACGTCAATGGATGAGTTATCACGAAATGTTGAAGAAAAATCGTTAGAATTAACTGCTCTTAACGAAAAATTGCAGACTCAGGAAAAGGAGATTTCGGCCCTAAAAGAGAAGGAAAGAAACGCTGAGGAAGCAGAAACTAACCTAAAAACTCAACTTTCAGAAAAAGATATTTATATTGCTCGTCTCAAGGCAATGGCCCAGAAACTGAATAAGCAACTCAAACGCCAGACCCAGGAGACAGCTGTCAAAGATCAGGAAAAGTCCAGTTCAGATGACTGCCCCCCTGAGCGTCAAAGCCCGGATTTGCGAGATATTCAGGTCCTACAAGATGACATTATCGCCAGGAGCAATGAACTCATCAAATCACAGGAGGAAATTTTATTACAAAAGGATGAAATAATGAAATTGAATGAGGAGATTTTATCCCTAAGAACAGAACTAGGGGAAGTACGAGCAACCCTCAGTGATAGGGAATTGAGCTTAACTCGGAACGCACAGGAAATTGGTGAGCTAGAAGCAGCTTTAAATGAGAAAAATTCAGAAATAGAGCAATTGGTAGGATCCATAGATGCCAAAACTGAGGAGCTAACGAGTTGTGCTAATCTGAAAGGTGAAGAAATGCAAAGTACAATTGAGCAGTATCAATTGTGGCTTGAAGAGGCTGTCGTTCATAGTCGGGGTCTTCAGGAATTGCTGAATGAAAAATTACTTGTCATAGATCAACTAGAAGCTGAAAAAGCCAATGTTTCTTCTCTTGTTACTGAAATGAATGCAAATAGTGCCGAAAAAGATGAGTACATATCAATATTGAAAGCTGATTTAGAAAAAAATATCGCCTTGAATAAGGAGCTTCAAAATTCCATGAGTCATACTGAATACGCCAAAGAAGTGGAGATTAATCAACTCAAAGAAATCAATGCACATGCTGAAACAGAAATTCTTAGTTTAAAAACTAAACTAGGACAAGTCTCTTCGGATCACAATTCCCTGAGAGCAGAGAGGGAAGAACTAGCGAAACTTAAGGATGAGTTGACTATGGAGCTTGCGACAGTCTCCGATCATGTCAAGAACTTGAAACAGAATTTGGCTGAATTAGGCGATGTGAGAAATGAATATGCCATTATTCAGAACCATTTGCATCAGTCGCAAACTCATCTTGAGCAACTCAAAATTGATTACCAGAAAAAGCATGAAGAAGCAGAAGAATTGCTGAAGCTTAAAGATCAGTTGACTTTTGAACTTCAAACCGAATCAGACCGAGCGAAAAAATTGAAACAAAATGTGGATGAATTGAGCAATGTAAGAAATGAACACGCTATTCTTCAAAATCGCTTGCTTCAATCGGAAAGTCATATTGATCAAATGAAGATTGAATATGAAAGGAAATGTGAGGAAGTAGAAGCTCTTCGTGAAATGGAAGTTTTGTCTGTGAAGCAAGAGGTTGATCGGTTGAAGCGTGATAAGGAAGAACTTCAAAGCCAAGTCGTCAACAAACACGAACTTTTATTAAGAGTAGAAAGTGAAAACGCAAACTTGAGAAATGAGATTCAGAGTCAAGAAGTTGCTCTTATGGAGACCAGAGAGAGGGCTGGATTTTTTGAAACTGAAATTCGATCCGTCACCCATTCCACGGCTCATTTGGAAACCGACATTAATCATTTGAGGGAAACTGTGATTGGACTAGAAGCACAATTGGCCAATGCAAATACTCAAATTCAATCGTTTAAGGAAAGGATTGAGCGAGATTCCCAAGAAGATCGATTATTACGAGAGAATATAATCACAGTGACTGCTTCTACTTCCACAGATGTAGCTCCACTAGCTGTTCAACCAACTCCTGAGGCACAAGCACAGACTTCAGAATTTTTGAAAACTCTAACAGAGGAAAAAGAATTCCTAGAAAAGAAAATCGATCTCCTTCAAAGCAAGATTTCAGAAATTGAAATCTCAGAAATTAAATCATTTGAAGAATGCCTTATGCTGAAAGGTTGGGTAAGGCAACTTGAATTTGAGAATTTAAAATATCAGGATGAGTTACGTGACATTCAAAGCAATGAAGGAAGTTCGACTAATGCGAAAGAGAAAACCCTTCAAAATGAAGTCCTTCGTTTAGTTTACACCCTTCAAGAGAGAGACAACAGATGTGGACATTTGACCACAGAGATTACTCGGGTAAGATTTAATTCTTCCGATTACAATCCAATTATCTGTCTGAAATTTCACACTCAAATTGTTGTGATTTCATTTTCACAGCTATTAGAAGAGAGGGATAGTTTGCAGCTGAAACTCTCCAACGTGCTCAAGCAAAATGTTTTGCTTCACAAAGACAATCAGGGGCAGGATTACGCATCTGTCCTTCACATGGACTCTGTCCAAAGTAAAATCACTGAGCTGGAAAATTTGAATTATGCTATTAATATTGACCTGAGACGTGAGAAAGAAGCAAGACGATTAGTCCAGGAACAATTGTTGTTATCTCAAAACTCACGTTATTATTTTGGACGTGGAGCAGTACCAATTGCTTCAAGCGGAAGTCCAACTTATTCTGCAACTCCACCTCAAAGATCTCCGACTTCAGGTATGTATTCCATTTCCAGTATTTTCACGTTATTTTCAGTTAAGAAAGGATTTTTAATTTATGCCATGTTACTTTCAGCGGGATCACCTGCAGGTTCATCGCCTACCTCAAATGACGGAAGCCTAGCCTCAAATCCTGAGTAAGGCAACTAAAATTAACTATGTCTATTCCATGAAAGCATGTGACTAAAATTATTTTTGCTTTGTTTGTTTTAGTGAGCCATCGACGAAACCTCCGGTTGTACATATTTAATTGATTCTCGAGTCATCCAACCATAACTTCCAAAACCTGTGAAGAACTTGATGTTAATGGTGCTAAAGGAACTTGTTTGCAATACAATTACAGTTACGTATGTCATTTGCTATGTTCAGTTACAAAAAAATTTATAATTAAGGGGACAAAGTATTGCAACTCAAAAGTGTAACATGATTCCATTTATTCAACCCCGATTTCAAATATCTATGGCTGTGTTAATTACATTGTAATTCCATGTAAAGTTAAGTTAATTAAAATGTACGAGTGCATGCGTTAATTATAAGATCTAGACTTTAGATTGAAGGCGTTTTATTCGGAATTAGCGTGGTACTCCCAATTTAATCACATTATGACTTTTTACCTTGAAAACAAACCCTGTTATTATTGACTGAAATTGCCTAATTTATTACCAATAAATGTCCAACAAACTAGCTTAGTTATTCTTCCTGACTAAAATGACGAAGGATAAAAATTAGAAAACGGTAAAATCAAATGTGAATTTTATTTGTGGATGGTGAATTCACGTAACAAAGAAAATTCCAACCGCTGTATTTTTACAAACACAAGCCCTACGTATCTATTCTTATTAAATGTATTAATTTATTCTGGGCTTAATAAAATCATCTTAAAAATTCGAACAAAGAGTTGCATGTTGGATGGCGTGATTGGTTTTGGGTAGAAGACCATAACCCAGAGTTCAATCAGGCATCTCTTCTAAAATGTGTTTTACATCATCCTAGGCAAAAACATTAAATGGTGATGAGAGTAATAACATTACAAAATTCAAAAGACCTTGTTAAATCCAATTCATGACTATGGTTTGGTTTATAAATCTCATTTGATTCAAAGTTAGGACGAGTTGAGAAAACTTTGCAATCAGTTATCTCCTCTAAAAAGGAATTTTACATCATCCTAGGCAAAAACATTAAATTGTGATGAGGGTAATAACATCACAAAATTCAAAGGACCTTGTCAAATCCAATCCATGATTATGGTTTAAATGCATCATCAACTTTTAATGAATAATGATTAAATTGGTCTCAACAGAAAGCTGGTTTAATAGTAACAGCGTCTGCGGATCAGTCAATCAAGGTTTGGCATGTTGCGATAAATTTTTATCTTTTGAGAGTTTACAGAAAACACCCGAACCGTCAAAGCTGTCAAATTTCATTCAAGCCAACCGAATCGGGTAATTCTTATATTTAAGTATTAAATCTGATTACCTGAAAAACGAAATGATTTAGAATGTTATTCTGACTCTAAATGTATTGACGAGCGGCAGACGGGATTGTTTAATAATGGTTTGGGATTGCAGAATTCCTAGTGAAGACCCGGTAACCTTTATTAGCTCTGCTCACACTTGCCAATGCCTGTCTAAAATTTTCACCTATACTACTGATTTTGGTTTTGTGAATCTTGACTTGAGCTTTGCAAAAGGGTTTACCAATCCACGCACGGTCTGCAATAATTTTTGTCACATATTAACCTTCGAATGTTAATCAATATTTTTAACCAACCCTGACACATGTTTCAGGCACCCAATCCAAAATTAAAGGTAAATCCTAAGCAGAACTAGGCAATTAAGTGCAAGTGAGCTGTAGCAATGCAAAACTGCCATAAGAAATGACCACTTCTGCATAATGCATTTTTACGTAAAACACAATAGGCCAAACTTTACTGAGCAATTACGTATCAAAGAAAAAGTAAAGGATAAAATATCTAAACAGCATCATGTCAAAATCCCTTGATAGCTTAATGAGGAAGCGGGTATGTTTCTCAGTAACCATTAAAGTATATTTGGTTTGACCTTGAAACCTCCCAGAATCTCAAGCGGAATCCTCATTTCGGTAACTATATATTTTTAAGTGGAATGATAGTAAAATTTAGTGTTTACTGCTGTGTGAAAATTCTACTGTACAATAGTAGTCGTCTGACATTTATCCTGAATTTCATTTTTCGTGAAATAAGCATGTTCGACAAAAAATGGACAATCAGTCTGAGTTGTAGCACAACCACATTGCACCGTTTATAATTTTTGAGCTGCAAACTCTTATTGCATATTTCAACAATTTATTCGAAGAAGATTTACGGAAGTGTTTTGTTTGCCGTCCGTCAAAGTCAAATAATTTTTGCTACTCGTCACCGCTAAATAGTGAAGGTTACTGACGATGCAAAATGAGACTGAAATTAACAACAGAAAGTGCCATTCATTTCTGTTTTCTTTATATTTTACATACATTTACATTGTTCAGTCAAACAAGACGACTCAGAGACATGCAATGATTTCTAATTTTAATAACTGAAAGCTTCATTCGAACACCACGATGGCTATGAGTATTGGTCGTAATCTTATTTTAATCTGGATTGGATGTTTTCGTTTTTCCTCCAAGGCTAAGTAGTAATATTATTCAAACTTCTTGCCTAGACACCCTTACCCGGATTTATCCTAACCACACTTGTATTTTTAACGATACTCAATACACCAATAATGGGTGTTTACTCAGATTTGTGGGTTGTGCTTGTGGTATCTTTAGTAAGGTCTTTGTCATGTCTGTAGAGCTAACGAGCTCCCAATCCTGCTGCTTTTTAATTTATGTCTTTTGTGCTAGTCTCAAGTCTAGAATACAGATTAGAAATTACCGATACAATCCAATTTAAACACAAGAAAACTAATCTGATACTTGACGGCTTAACTCGCGTTTAGTGTTTAACTTTGCTCCTTCTTCGTGTTAAGAATACTTTTACAAAGCCTTTCTAAAACATACAATTCATATATTTTCGTCCTTAAGTAGTTTAGAAAAATTTTGTATGCTTCAAGAGCAGAATTAAACTTGTACGTAGAATGCTTCCTGTGAACTCGGACACGGGCACGGAGAGCGGTAGTGGGAATGGGAATCCCATTGGAATTCTAGAAGAGGAAACCGGAAAAGGAACCCAAATGCAAACGCAGTGTGGATGCCCTACTAGTAATTCTATACCTGGAACTAAAAACGGCGGGATTCAAAGTCTTTCCGCAGACCGAAGAATAAACTCCGATTCCGATCCGGAAATAAAAGAAGACATGAATGGAGACTATCACCATTACAAACCATTCACTAAAACTGACTATAAATCTTCTTCGAGTAGTTGCTTGTATCGCCATCATCACCCTGAAATTAGCTTTAGAGGAAATCAAGAGAAGAAGAACAAGAAATGCACTTCTAAGAATATTGAAAATCCGTCCGTATCTTACAATCAGTTGGTGAGTTTTGAAATTTCTTAAGTATTGGGGACATTTTAATCGGGATATGTGGTGCGGTCAGGAAATTTTACTCATGATATAATATTTTTGCACTTTTCTAGTTTTGCTATGCAAGACCCTCAGACAAAATTAGAATTACTTGCGGGTGTTTTTTGGCAGTTCTCACTGGATTTACAGCCCCAATTTCAAACTATGCATTTGGCAAGTTGACAAAGGCGATGATTGAGCTTGCATCAAATATGTCCAGTTGTCCAGTCGAATATGACGAAGTGATCGGGTCTCCATTCATGGATCAAGTCAAAATATTTCTTCTCCTTAATATGACTTCAGGAATCGTAGCATTTGTCTGTGGATATTTACTTGTCATTTGTTTCAATACTGTTGCTGAAAATCTGGTTTGTGTCTTTTCAAAGAAATAACAGCTGAATTAAATGAGTGACGAAAATAAGTTTGCATTATCCATTTATTGTCAGGCACATGAATTCCGACTCAAGTACTACGAGTCCTGCCTGCGACAAGAAGTCGGTACGTGAAAAAGAATTACAACAAAAAATAATTAAATTCAGTTTATATTTCCAACCCACAGGATGGTTTGACACAGCAGCTAAAAAAGACTTTTCTCATCGAATAATCGAGTACGGACCAAAAATTTGAGTTGAAGGATAATAATGAAAAATCTACATTTCTTTCTTTCTAGAGACATAACAAAAATGCAGGATGCGATGAGTGAGAAACTTGGATTTTGTATCAACGCTATGTCCAGCACTTTGATATTTATTGTCCAATCTTATTATTTTGGTTGGGAACTTAGCCTTGTATTGAGTTGTGTCATTCCTTTGTAAGTCTATCATGACCTTTGACATGTTTTACCATTACAATTATTTATTTTTTGAATCGCAAGGACTGTACTAACAACATACTACGATACAACATTGACAACAACGCTGACAACTGAAGAGCAAAAACACTATGCAAGTGCAGGGGCAGTTGCGGAAGAAGTTTTGACAAATATTCGCACAGTTGCAGCATTTAATGGAGAGGACAAAGAAATTCGACGCTACGAAGGGAATCTCCTTAAGGCTCGATTCTTCTCTTTTAAAAAAGGACTTCTTGTGGGACTTGGAAATGGCGTGACTTGGCTTATTACCTTTCTCAACTATGCCCTTGGCTTCTGGTATGGAACTTCATTACTCTTAAATAGCCGTGAAGCTGGAGATGGTCGATATGGTCCGGATACTTTGGTCATTGTAAGTCAGTTCTTAACAGGTATGCTCGGTTGCAAATCTCACTATTCTCACATTTTCTATTCAAACAGGTATTTTTCGGAATACTTTTTGCATCGTATAACATTGCGTCGGCTTCTCAATATTTTGAAGCTTTTGGAGTTGGGCTTGGGAGTGCAAAGGCTATATTTTCCGTTTTAAGAAGGTATGATATATTTCCGCTTGGCTCTTCACATTACAACATTATCCGGTTTATTTTTATTTTTAAAGAGTTCCTGAGATAGACGCAAGTTCCACTGAAGGGCTAAGACCGGCTGAAAAGCTAAAGGGTGAAATCGAATTTAAAAGTGTTGCTTTTTCTTATCCTTCTCGACCAGAATTTCAGGCATGACACATCAGTATTCCTTACATTTGGAAAAATTTACAAAACTTTCGTATTTTGTAGGTTCTGAAAAACATATCATTCAAAATCAGTCCTGGGCAAACGGTAGCTCTAGTGGGTAGATCAGGATGTGGAAAATCGACTTGTATTCAGCTCTTGCAAAGATTTTACAGTCCTTCCGATGGGCAAATAAAAGTGGATGGAATCAACATCCAAGAATTTAACTTGAGTTGGTTGAGATCTCAAATGGGCTGGGTTGGGCAGGAACCAGTCCTTTTCAATTGTTCTATTCAAGACAACATTTCCTGTGGTAGAGCTGATTTCTCACTAGAGGATATTGAAAAAGCATCTCGTTCTGCTTACGCCCATGAATTCATATCAAACCTTCCAGAAGTAAGTCAATAAGGCGTCAATTATGATTTAAAAGTAATTGATTACCTGCACAGAAATATAATACCAGAGCTGGTGACAGAGGGACAATGTTGTCTGGAGGGCAAAAGCAGCGAATAGCAATTGCACGAGCACTGATTAGAAATCCATCAATCCTTCTTTTGGACGAAGCGACTTCTGCCCTTGATTTTCAAAGTGAAGCCATTGTACAGTCCGCCCTTGAAAGGGCTAGACTTGGACGTACTACCATTATCGTGGCTCATCGGCTTTCAACAATTAAAGCAGCGGATATGGTCATTCTCATTGACAATGGAAAGGTACTGCATTTTTAATACAATTGTTCGATTAATTTGTCGGAATTATTATACATGATTGACTTGTGCTCTGCAGGTTTTAGAATCAGGAACTCACGTTCAGCTAATGGAAAAAAATGGGTTGTATTATGATTTAGTAACGAATCAAGTGAGTAAAGGGTTAGGAGATGGGGATATTCTAAATAACTCTTTTGGACAAGCTTGTCAGCTGGACTCAAATGTATCTCAGACTTCGGTTCATAACGCAAAGACTGCTAGAAAAATCGATTCACCTCTGACGGAGCATAGCCCAGTAAGTTGTAGAAACTGAAATGTGTTTGTAATTTTCTAATAAATGGATGAATTGTAACGACTGCAGGAGAACGAATCACCGTCCAAAGGATATCAGTCACGACTTCTCAAAATTGCTCTGACTGACTGGCCGTATTTGTTATGCAGCTCCATTGCCACGCTAATTAAATCTGTTAATGTTCCAATATATGTGATCATATTTGGAAATTTTTTAGCCGTAAGGTGTATTTAATTTCCATAGAGTCTATTCAAGAAAATATACTTACAATCCTAGATTATACCATGTTTCAGATTTTTGCTGGCTCAGACAGCGACTACATAAAAACGCAAGGAGACTACTATTCCATTTTGTACGTCGTAATTGCTTTCGCCACAGGCTTGGCGGCATTTGTTCAGGTGTGGGAGAATTTGGTCAACTTTTATTACAATATAAATGCTAAGAAATAGTACTGATATAATTTTCCAGTACTTTTTCTGTATCTTGGCCCAAGATTCCTTTACACTTCGGATTAGACAACTTATTTTTCGAAATATTTTAAATAAGGACATGTCTTTCTTTGATGTACTTGAAAATTCTCCTGGAAATTTGTGTGGGCGTCTTTCCACGGATGCCCTAAGCATTCAAGGGGTAAGCTAAAGGCTAGCCATACTCAATATAATATCCTAATATACAGCACTAGTACTCTTGAATTCACCAGGCGAGCGGATATCGGTTCATTTTGTTTCTACAAGGAATCGTAACGATTGGAGCATGTGCAGGAGTGTGCATATACCTTCTGCCCAAAATGGGGGCAATCGTCACGCTCTTTTTTCCACTAACAATTCTGGCAGGATTTCTAGAAGGAAGAATCATGCAGTCGGAAAATGTAACCGAAAAAATTGCAGTTGAGGAAGCTGCCAACGTAGCCATCGAAAGTTTGGCTCATATTAGAACAGTGTATAGCTTCGGCTTAGAGAAAAAGTTCAAAGAAGAGTATGCAAATGTTTTGCTTGAAGCCCACAGGTAATTTTTGAAAATCAAAACTTGATGACATTTTTCTAAAGAAATAGAACCGAATTTTTAGGATAAATCTAAGGCGAGCACATATTCGAGGCTTTGTTTACGGCCTTGTTCACGCCCTTCCGTTCATTGCTCATTCTATCACTCTGTACTATGGTAGCTATTTAGTCGAAAATGAATGCGTTGGTATTGCGGACGTGTTCAAGTAAGTAAAATATAAATTTCATGCCATATATGCCAGGATTTTTTAGTACCTTATCACTACTGTGTTTGTGTGTTTTGAACAGGATCGGTGAAGCATTGTTTTTCGGAACAATGGTGGGAGGCAGTGCTTTGGGATATGCTCCAGATTATGACAAGGCCAAGATTGCAGGGGCTAGAATTTTTAAGCTTATTGATCAAGTCCCACTCATTAATCCGTCGAATGAAATTGGTCATCGCGTTGTAAGATTCAAATATAAATATACAGCTATGAATTCGATAGTAGTACGAATCTGTACAAAAATCTTTAACATTTACAGGACAATGTCCAAGGTAAATTTAATATAAAAGACATTGCATTTTCCTATCCGAGCCGTCCTTCGGCATCTGTTTTAAAAAATGCGACAATTTCGATAAACCCTGGAGACAAACTAGCTTTGGTTGGTCAATCCGGATGTGGAAAATCTTCGTTAATTTCTCTACTTCTCAGATTCTACGACCCTCAATCTGGTTCAATGGTAAGTTTTACTTCGGAATGCAGTTTACTATACACTAATTACACTGTGACTGAAATAGAATCTTGACGGAATTAACTTCAAGAACCTGAGCTTGAGTTTCCTTAGATCTCAAATGGCTCTTGTATCTCAAGAACCAATTCTGTTCGATCTGACCATAGCTGAAAATATAAGTTACGGAGACAATAGCCGAGAGGTTGGAATGGAGGAAATTATGCAAGTAGCTCGTATGGCCAATATTCACGATTTTATAACTTCCCTACCAGTTGTAAGTTCTCCATAAACCTTTTGGGTCGTTGTACTTCAGTTTTAATAAATTATTTTTTAAATGGTTCAGGGATACGAAACTCGAGTTGGGGCTTTGGGGTCACAACTATCGGGTGGGCAGAAACAACGCGTTTGTATTGCACGGGCCCTAATTAGTAATCCAAAGCTTCTCATTTTGGATGAAGCAACTTCGGCCCTAGACACTGGTATGCGTATTGAGATTATTCATACAAAGTTACTCAGTGAAAATTTTCTTATTCTTATTAATCATTTTACAGAAAGCGAGAGAATTGTCCAGGAAGCTTTGGACAACGTGCAAAATATTGGAACATCAATCACAATCGCACATCGTCTCACGTCTATTCAGAACTCATCGCAAATATTTGTCTTGAAGGATGGAATTATTGTGGAACAAGGAACGCATGAGGAGTTGTTGTTAAATGGCACCTTATACAAAGATATGTGGTTGACCCAATTGCGTGGGCAAAACAGATGTTAACGAAATATTTGACTTATGTGAAGTTCTTTTCAAATTCAGCTGGTTCTGTCACTTTTTTAAATTGCATCATAAATTAAATGTATTTTAACTTGATTGTAGTAAATAAAATGAAACCGAATTTTACAGGCTGTGTTGTTTTCACTCCAATATTCGTTAAATCCGTTCGTAAAGTGAAAGCGAAGGTATCGCATTATTATTGCTCTGATAAATACTCAGCACCAACACTTCAAAATCTATTTCTTAAGTAGCCCATGTTGTAATGTATTGAAATCATTTCATTTAACCTAAGCTATAATTATAATAGTGGGATCAAATGTCAAAGAGCAGATAAACATACATATTACCTGTTTTCCATTTCGCTCCACTTTAAAGATAGAAGCACGATGAAATAAGTGCTTTAAAAATATCGATACGGAGAACACGAAGGAAAGTTCACTGAATTTTTTGAAAAAAGAATTTTGAAATTCCAAGCATGGGTTCAAAAGTTATGAATTTTTAAGCGAATGGTATTGGCTGTAAGATTTGGTTCCAATCTGGGTTTTACAAAGTAGGAGTAAAATAAAATATCACAACACAGATAAAACTCCCAAGTTCGGCTCAGAAAGGAGTGGAAGGCAGAAAAGGGTTAGAGCTTGAGCTTTCCTTCCTCAACACACTGGAACGAACGCCCAAGTTCTAACACTTTTATTCCAA